>NW_023611416.1:0-123859 GCF_013339725.1 Rhipicephalus microplus | reverse complement strand
AGTGTAGTGGTGAGGCATTTGGAAACAACGAAAGGCGAAATAGTTCTGGCGTTCTTTTTAGCGGTTTCACAATGGATTACATGGTAGCGGGGAAAGGTTTCTTTCGGTTTGCTGAAATAATTGCGAAAATCCTCGGTGCGCCCTCTCTTCGGGAGAGGACGATTGTGCAATGAAGGGATAGAAGAAAAAGCCATAAAGTAAATGTGAGTTCGGCAGCCATGCCAGCCGCCCACCATGGAGCCTCACACGGGGACGTGACAAGTCCTAAATTTATATGAGTTATGTCAACGTCAGCTGTACACAGCCGCTATAACCAAATGTATTGTGCCCAAGACAGAGCACATACACAAGGTTAACCCTTGCCGCCAGGAAAAATCGGAAGTAAATGGAAGAGAGAAGAAGACAGGATAGATTTAAAGACGAGAAAAGACTAAGATGTAGAGAGAGGCGCAGTCGTGGCTCAACTTCATGCTGTGGTAGTGCGGCGCACAGGCCTCCAGCCTCTTTAGAACCTGCATTGATGTGTTTATCTATCTATGACCACGATTTTCTATATATGAAGAAAAAATAATCTGATATGTTATAGCCAGAATCTTTTTTTTTTGCTTGGCACAATTACAGGACTCAAGCATTCAAACACATTTTTGTTTTCGAATAACGACTTCTATTAGCAATCGGTCACAACAACTGCACCATGTCACTACATATCTGGCCACCAACAGCAATGTTAGCTCTAATATATTAAGTGTTGGAGTCAAAATTACGCTGATCTGACTCAAACTGTCTTTGCTAAAAATGAGTGTGCATTACATGTTACGTCTTGCGACAGACGTGCCGAAGGATCAGACCAGTTCCAAGCGAACGATGTTTTTAAACTTGTGCTTGCGGATTCATGGCCCGGGAAAGGAGGGCTGCGGCTAGCAAGCAGCACTCTGTTTATAACACTCAGGGACACAAGAGCACTTCAGACTCTTATTTATTTGAGCACCAAATGGCACAACATTAAAAAGCTCTAAATTTTCGCATTTCAGTTTGCAAGCTGTGGCTGATGGTGATAAATTACTCACCAGCGCCGCATAATGGGTTGCTGCTTCTCCCGTTTGGCGTACGAAGCACGGAATCGATTGGGAAGAAAGAACGCATTACAGAAAAGATGCTGTTCCTTCCACCAAACCAGTTCTGCGCTCCCCTATGCAAGAAGTCGCACCAACTAGCCCAACAAGTGACCATTTCGAGACTGCTCTCAGCATGCCACGAGTACTATTTGCACTAATACCCATCAAACATGCTAGTGACACGTCACCTGGACTTGAACACATAGAGGTTGCAGCACTTATCCAAATGCAGGACCCCTTGCACAACTATGGCATAAGTCACTGTTGTAACAGTAGTCGGGGGTGATGCCATGGTTTATTTCTTAATTGGAGTTGCACCTATGAAAAGTGATATACTCTATGGAGCCAGGGAGGCAGAAAACATATGCGTTGCTCGTTGACTATGCTTTCTTTTGGGAGAAGGTGAAGGGGGGCAAAGGGGGGGCAGGTGAAAATGGGGGGGGGGGCTTCTCCCCCACGTGACACACCCCGACATTGCCCCTGACTGAACTATTTCAATTTTGTTTATTTATTGACACCACCAGCCCTTCACGGGCGATAACAAAAGTGGAGTAAAATTATATTAAATAGAAATGTGTGTAATAGGAACATGAGAAAAGGAACTATCACTACTGAAATGCATACAATTTTCATAGCACCCATCAAAATACATCCATCAAATCTATCATAATTGTGAGGCATGTAATTTAAACAAATAAGTTCATTAATGAAACACAAGAATATAGAGCATCATTGCTGAAACATATATCTTATTATGACACATATAAAAAAACAAAATAAATGTCATAATCTACTTAAAAAGCAAGTACTTTGCAAATCGTATCAATGTTAGCACATAGTATTTAGGTACACTATGGAATTTATGGCTTCTAAAAACAGAGGGATTTAATTTTAACAACTGAATGTGGCAAAGAATTCCTCAGCTGATTCACCCTAGAGAAAAGGCTATACCTTAAACAGTCATTGACTCATTATAAACCTTGTGGGGTGGTAAACTTCATACTGGCGGTCACTTATGGAGACGAACAATGCCTCTTTGCTACTTACAAGGGACAACAGCGAAGTATCATTGAAGAGAGTGGAGTGAAAGGAAAAACAGAGGAAAAGAGAAGTCACCTTTGCAAAAGAGTATTCACAGCGTTGAGCACCAAGCTGGGGTACTTCTTTCCCCATCAGCGAAACCGGTAAGTTTCCAGTGGCACTGGGCATTGAACCCAGTATACTTCCAGCTTAGGAGGCCGACACTCTTACCGCTTGAACATCGCTGCAGTGCGTACGTGCTGCAACGTGCGCCCTTAAAGTACCAATAATGCTTATAGTCACGTCTGCAGTTCATAGAGGAGGTCCATGGCATGGTGTGAGCATTCATACTTGTCCGGATAACTGGCAGCGCGGGAACACACAACAGACGGAGATATAGTACTACACAGAACGAGCGCTCACATAGTTCTTTCTTTGTATGTTGTGTGTTCCTGCGCTCCCAGTTCACTGAACAAATATGAACTACCTTTTGAGCCTGTGGAATGAGGGCTAAAAGGGTAAACTATTCTGGGGTTATGGTCGTACGAGCAAATATTATGATACAATTCAGAGGCATGTGACAGAGGGGACATTAAGAATAATCCTGACTACCTGCGGTTCATTAACAGGCTCCTCAAGGGGAAACTGGAGCAAAACGTTGATTGGTTAGATTGATCGTCTACCTGTGTTTGAGTATACCATCGCTTTCTTGCATGCGAATAAATGAAATTTTTATATTGAAAACAGCTATTGAAGGTCTCTGGTGCCACTGCTCGATTTAATTCACCTGCATCGAATGGAGAACTTGACGTCCTCACCTCAGCTGCCACATTCTGTGAGTCAGCGGGCATTAGAGACCGCCATGGCTGTAATTTCTGGCACTTACTGCACCTCTATTTATTGCCAATGTTTGTGCAAATCACTTTCTATTCGTAAGCCACTCAGAACTCAAAAAAAATGATCGGAGACCATTTATTGAAGTACCCAAGCCTGACAGAGGGCACGCCTTAAATTTCTAGATTGCGTCGTTTTCTCACTGACAAGTGCCCTGTTCTCAAAAAGAATAACAAACCAATGCCTCCTCTAGAAAGATGCCTGCCACGTCGCACGCATTACCATGGAGACGGGAGGTTCCTCGTAGTTCAGTATTTTCTCCGCAAGGAGCGTTCACAGCTGACACCAATATTTCAGCTCGATTCAGAAGTTATGCCATCACAAATACACAACCGTGTTGCCTCCGAGATGACAGTGGACATTGCTTTAATCTCAGAGGTGGCGAAGTTTAAACTGGTTTAAAGCAGCTAACGTGGTGAGCGCTCGCAGCCGGCACTGTTTGGGGGAACGGAGGAGGAGAGAACATGAGAGAATCGGGAACCAGCTCTTCGGCTCAAGTCGTAGGCATCTTTCCAGAGGAGGCATTGGAGAAACTCATTCTTACACAAGCTCAATGTTTTCACCTAGCTCAACCTATTATTTCCCTTTCAGTCCCCTTAAAAGAGCCATGACACCCAATTTTCAGTTGTAATGTATGTTAGTTAATCACTGTGGTTTAACAAACAACCTGGCAAAATTTTGGTGCATTTCGTAAAGCACTTCTTTTAAAAGCAAATAATTTTCATATACATGCAAATGGCCTTGCGAGCCGTGATGTCGCAAGCTGTAGCTTTGCGAGTGTCTGTATTCTAGGGAAGAACGGGTTGCAGGAGAGGCACTTTTTCCCCTCATGCCTCACTGCCATTTGCACTCACCCAAGCTACACACCAGTGCTCTCTCTCTCCCCCAGCGGCAATGCTACACTGGTTGGCAGCCCCGCCAAGAGAAAATCCTGCTGACGACCATGCAGAGAGTGATTTCTTAGTGATTTCTTTTTGTGATCAGCTGCGCATGCAGCTGAGCTATTTCAGCTTGGCTCCGCTTAGAATTGAATGATTAGCAGGAGTTGAAATTTTGGTAGAAGATGAATGCTCGGCGCTAGATGCAGTACATGACGTCATGCACGCCACGACAAAATGGGGGTCGCTTGCGGTGGGAGGGGTTTAGAGTCAGCAACTTCTAGAACGTTTTTTGAGATATTCTCCAACATTGAAATATTTTCCTACAGATCATTTTACATGTATGTATAGGCAAAGTTTAGCCCTCTACTTCTACTTTTTGTTGTTCACCTCGGTTACAGTTACGGTTGCGGTGTTTGGCCGCTGGTTTAATGGTCATGGAAGTGCCATTTCCAAGGAAGCGAAGCGCTATATGTATAGGTCCGTATACTGTGCGATGTCAGGGCACGTCGAGGAACATCAGATGGTCAAAATTTCCGCAACCTTCTACCACGGTGCCTCACAATCATACCCTGGTTTTGGAACATAAAACCCCAGATATTTTTATTCTATTTTCCATTCCAAAATGTCAATGGTAGAGTGAACGTGCCATCCCCTTTTAATGAAGTCCCACTCAAAACACGATATAACGAACCCAGACATAACGAAATATATGTTATAGTAAAGTAAAAAATTTTCTTGCAATAGTTATAGTGTTTAGAATATACCTTTAAGAGGAATTTTCGGATATAACAAACTTACTTTCGAGTAATATAGAGCTTTGTTATAATGAGGTTGGGGAGAGGTTGTATAAGTTTTGGAGATTGCAAAAAATGTTGCCTTTTAAGAACGACAAACCTTCTGGACGTCAGTGGCCGTGATGTCCATGCACGAAGACCGGTTGTGCAGCAGCGTGATGAAGTGCGGTATGGACCAGGAAGTGCAGCAGCGATGTGGGCTGACACGCTCGCAGATGAGTCGCAGGCTGTCGGGGCGTCGGAGAACACCCAGGTCTGTCCGACAGATGGAAAGCAACGCCTCCAGCGTGAACAGGTTCGCTCCGAGAACCGCCGGACCGAAGACCAGGTGCCCGTAGTTTCGAGCTGAGAGGCGTGAGAGCGACAACTTTGAAGACTTCCACTGGGCGGGTCGGTTTATGCGTGTATGAGGGGTAAGCTATACCTGTGCAATGACCACGAGTTTCACATTGGAGATGTTATACTTTTCGTAATGGCGTTACGCACTTGCAAAAATTATCATCATCACGAATGGTCTTTAGCACTCTCCTAGCAAATGCACCGCACTAACTCAGCTGGTGCGCACTTGCTTCATCCTCGTCTTTGTCTTCCACTTCGCTAAACGAACGCGGGCACCTGGCATGCACTCTCACACTGCGCAGATTCCTCCGGCGTTGGATGCCAAAGCTTGGATGGTCAAGAAAACAAGCACAGAGAGAGAGAGAGAGAAAGACAGAGAAATATAAAATTCTTGGCAGAAAGAAATTTTTTCACAACGTGAGAACATTGTCAAAATGTTTTTACAGGCAGAGCGAAATATTGATAATAATATATTAATGTAATATAATATGACTTCAGTGCTTGTCCTGTGTGTTCCTTTGTGGTGTAACGTCTAATTTGCACAGTTGTTACCTTTAGCGAATATGCGACCAGCTAGCCCAAAGACTCGCACTTCGGCAATATGATTTTTAGGGGCGAAACATTCGGTATGGCAACAAACTTGGTGAGCCTTCTCCACAATGCATTTCTCGACACTTCCAATCAGCAGTGAGAAACAAAACTATCTGTCAAGCGGGGTAGACACTTCAACACCATGCACATTCTCAGAAAATATAACTGAAAAGAAAAACAACATCGAATAATTAAAACCAAAAAATATGAGTGACACATCGATGGGACGTAACACCACTGGCAATGTGGCAAGTCAACAAGATGCATATTATCAGGGAATTTAGAGTGAAACTTTTGTATAAACTTGAAGGGACCTCAGCAAAAAATTTATTAAATAGTTCGCTGAACTAACACAGCTACATTGCAGCTCGTCACCACAAGTTGAGTGTAAGATCCAGCGTTCAAATGAAATTACAGTCCATGTATCCATCATGCTACATATTTGCATTCAAATCTACGCTTATTGAGGCTCTTGTGAAAGGTGCAGCAGTCTTTTATGGCAGTTGGACACTTAAGGCTGTAGTCATTGTCATTGTCACCTTCCACAGCAGAACTTGCTAAGCAGAAAAGGACTTCAGTATCTCTATACTCGCGGAAAACTTTTCTTGGCAATGAAGGGAAGGCTACAGAGCCAAACTGGGCATGTGCCACCACAGAAGAATATAATTCCAAAATTGTGTTCGCATCTTTCGCGTGAAAATCATAATTACCAACAGTACCTTATTTTCTCCGGAATGTTGTTTATAAAGATAGGCAGTGCCCACCAAGAATATATTCATAATTATTTTACTTCACGAAGCATCATTTCACATTTCTGTATGTGTGAAAACATAGCACGTTTTAGGTACACTGTCTAAATGGCGTCTTCATCTTTCGATGAGTACATCTTCCCATCCAGCTATCATGACAACTCGTTGACAAAGCGTGTGACAAATTTCACTCGCAAATGGCTGTCTAAGCAGACACAGTAAACTGAATGCAGTATTGCTATTTAAGACCGGCCATCATTCAAAGCATGAGCCGAACCGGACTACTTGGCGGAGGAGTACATGTAGAGTAGCTCCACCCCCGTAGCTTTCCCTTCATTGCCAAGAAAACTTGTCCGGGAGTATAGGTGCATCACCATGCTTCTGCATAAAATACCCGGAGACATGGAGATTTCATTCGGCACTCATGACAACCATCAAGTGGTTGCAGGTATAGGCCTGTAGCTCCCGCGGCAAATATCAAGACTTCAACAATTAGCTCCCATGATACACCGTGTGGAGCTGATAGCAAAGGCCATGATGAAACTATGCAACAAAAACAGAGGTTGTACTTGAACATGATCGACCTGACCTCGAAGAATTTAGATGGTGTCCCAGATGATGTTTGCAGAACTTAAGTAAACTATGCAGTGAATTTCCTTGAACTGATGCAAATTTGCATCAGGTTTTATAGTGCTTGCATCAAAGATATAAAAAAAAGTCCTGATAACTGGATTAGTCAATTTAACTGAAGTTTATTTGTAAGTGGTATTTTGTTACACCTAAAATATCATAAGAGAATGGAAACAAACATATAGGGGCAATGCTTTCATTGCACGCTGTTACTAGTGATAAGGGCAATATAATTTCAAATTTTAAAGTGCTTTGTGTTTTGAGGCATATGTTGGTAGGTTGTAATTGTGTGATGGCAGAGAGAAAGGTGTGGTCACTTCACGAGATGCACGTTCATTTGATTGCTCACTTTGGACACTGACCGCTGTTGAAATAGCCTAGCTGTGTCCTTCAAAATAGCATGGTCATTTCTTTGCTTCTTTGTTACTTACTGCAGAAGCGAGTCCTCCATCTCCAGTAACATGCCCTGCTTGGCTCGAGAAGCACATTTCTGCTCATTTGCTTTTCCAACCAGATGTTCTCGGGGGCACCATTGTCGCATGCAGTTTTAATTAATTTCTAAGAACCAGCCAGTTGCCTGGGTGTTTCGCCAAAAAGAGTTGCGGAATTCTCACACCTCACAAAGGCTAACGCTGCTAACCTCCTCCAAAACCAAGGGCGCTGCTAACACACTGGTGATTTTCAAACACACTTTTGGGGTGGCTTTTTTAAGGAAGTTCAGGAGGTGACTTTTACATGACCATGACCATTGCATGAGTGTACAGGGTGCTTCAGCTAGCCTGCACTAAGTGTAATTTTAATTTCGCCTACTTTAACGAAGAGCTGCAAAAAGTTAAACAAGGTAGCTAGCTTAGCATACATGAAATATTTTAATGTTGCTGAACAAATATTAACATTTTTCTACTGAATATTTTTCAGTAAAGGCACTATAGTGCCTTTACTGAAAAATATTCCGTAGGAAAACGATAATGCTTGTTCAGCAACATTGGCCAGTAAACAGCACCACAGTCGAAAATGTGTGAAGTGATAACTGTACTCTTGTATGATATGGACATGCTGCCACAAGAGTTTTACGAATAAGTGCAGCAATAAGAATGTTACAGGGTGTAAAACAACCTGCTTTGGCTGGTTTTGGTTTTTCGCTCGACTTAAATACCCGCCCTTCTCAAAGCCAGGAGGGGTGGGGTAGCCCATTGTGACAACACCCCCTAGGCGACAATGGCCACAATGCAGATGACCAAGAAAGGGTTCTTCTGTGTCCCTCGTGTCAGAGCAGCGCCAGGTTAAAAACCTGGCAACACGGTGAAAAGGCACGGTAAAAGCGCGCCCCAAACTGCAAATGTGTCGCACAGTGCACGAAACCAATCGACGAAGCTGGTGATGCAAACCGTGGTCGACATTTCGTCACTGCGTGTACGACGAGATCGGTTAGACGCAGGAGAGGATCGTGGGATTTTTTTTTTCGAAATGGAGTGTCACCACGACGCACTGCACTGTGATATTTGCGGAGTGCGATTGCCACCGCCTTCTGCATGAAGTAGCGAGCAAGTTTTGCAGGTGTCAGAGCCCGTTCATTGGCCCCTCAAGGTTAATTAAGCAATGTTATTTTTGTTAATTACACAGATTTGGACATCAAGAGAACACATCCAGACAACCTGCTAATGGCTTATAACAATACAGGCCCAACTGGATGCATGTAACAGGTGTTTGTTTTTGTAATGTAGTCGAACCGCTTTATAAGAGACACTGATATAAGAGACAAATAGGTATAAGAGACACCAGCGTGCCTACAAAAAATACAGGCCATAGGAAAATGCATATGTTGTGCCATGATTATGAGAGACACGTCATATAAAAAACATTGGTGCCGTGTGCATGTCTCTTATAGAGGGGTTCAGCTGTACTATGTGCAAGTTAGCTAAAACACCCCGCATAAAGTAAACAGAATATAAAATATCTTACATGGCTCACTGCAGAAGTAGCGTGGCTGCTGACGATTTCTCGGCGCGCCTTCTCCGCGACGCTTCCACATGGGGCCGAACTTCCGGCGCAACCTCACCGGCTCCGACCGGGCGTCCTGAGGGTCTTGCTTGCGTTTGCGGCCTTTGGACGCTGGCGGACTCTGGCCGAGCCGACCGTATGAGCCCTCCTCTTCGTCTGCGGGGGGCACTTCTGGCTGACTCCCGTTTGATGGTGTTTCCTGCTGAAAGGAGAATCAGAAATTAAAAGAGAGAAGACACGTTCAAGGAGTATTGACAAGGTTTTGGGATTTGGCGAAAGGAATTTTTTTTTCTTTGGAATCCAGTATTAATGTTCACCGCACATCAGAGCCAGACATGTATCAGATATTGTACTGTAATTTCTATGTTTTCATGGCTGAGAAACGACAGGGCAGCCCCGCCGCAATATAGGTTATCCCAACGAGTCAACACAGCTGTACAGAGTTCGTGAACTCTGCGTGCTGAAGGCGACCTAAACTGCGAAAATCACTGTCGAGGTAATCAACTCATCACTGTTCACGTGTGTCACGAGCAGGTGAGAGATCTCCCTGTAGTACGTCACAAGTTGCTGTCTTCCCACGATGTCACATCTCAATGACACATCACCGAGAAGCTGCCCCTTCGATATTAAAAGGGAGTGTTTCTTTTGTCATCTATAATTTCAAACGTATTGCTGATCTTGTGATGTCACCTTTTAATGTTTTATGCTACCTGTAAAGTATTCATCTTTGTTTTCTGCCATACAATAATGCCCATTGGGCGCTGTAGCTATCTGAATAAATAGATCTGAACAAACAAATAATAGGAGCAGTATTAAGAAAATCTATCCAATTTATTCCCAGGCACCACAATACCCGTATAAGGGCTCTGGACACCAGTGATTTTCTTTAGAGCGACAATCGAAAAGTATTTAAAATTCATGCCGGTGTTCCTCCAGAGGGCAACAAGATATGACGAGCAGAGCTAGTTGGTTAATGTGGGAGCTATTATATGCTTCTTTCAAGCGAATCACTGAGTGCGTGAACCAAGAACAACAGCAGCTGCTGTCTCCAGACAGTCTATGCTGACGGCGCACCCGTCCTGGTTTGTCATACAGTGATGTACTGGTGGCAAGGAAAAAGCCCTCCAGAAGAATTGCGACGCTTAAACATGCATTTGAACTCTCGCTCTTTAGGGCGCTGCTAAAGATACTCACAAACATTACAAGACGCAATGCCGATGCCATCCGTACATGGCATCCTAGAGAAGAGCAGGCGTTACAACAAAATTCTACGCCTATGCATCCCTTAGACAACTGCCCAAGAAGATCTTGTGTCTGTCAGCTCCACTGGTTGCCCACCTTTAACAAGTGAAATGGTCTCAACTTTGTTTTTCATTTTTTATGAGGCTTCAGAAGGTGACATACTCCAGTCTCTCCATTCACATTCATTATTCAGACATTTCGGCCCTTCGTCCAGACTGTCAAGATTGTAGTAGCTTTAAACACATGTTCTGCAGAGGTGCCCCTCTTTACAGGGAGAGCATCGAGAATTTTCTGAAGAACAAACACATCAACAAGGGCAGTTGCAGCCACGCACAGAAAATCAAGGCATGAAACACTGCAGATCAAGTATTATAAGAATGCAAGTACACCCTCACCCACACATGTTTTACGAGTTTGTAATAAACACTTCAGCACCAGGGCAATTGCTTATTTCACTAGGACTGAGTGAGAGACTACAGGACACATGCTCACATATCTTGCTATTTGAGCATGGCTCTCATAATGTCTTGCCAATTGCCTTTTGCCAAAAACAATACTTTTGTTGATGACCTGTCACGAATTTGCACAATCTGCAAACTGTAGCTGTTTCAGACTTTATAATAAAAGGGATAACTGACAAGCAGTACCCGTGTATAGTACGAAACTACAGGAAAATTTATCTAGATTTCTCAAAAAAAAGCTCCTTAGTTGATGAAAAATTTGGCCTGTTCCGAGGATCAAGACAAATACTCTTCTTGAGCAGCCAGGAAGCTTGCAACTGGAAGTGTGAAGGAAAATTCGTCGACAACTTTATGCCCCCAGATACTGAATGTTGCAAATGAGTTCTACAGAATCCAAAAATGTGGTGCAAGGGTTACGAAAGGGATACCTGACAACCACCTGTTCCTATAGCATAAAGCCCCACAGAAATCTGCACGGATTGATCAAAAAGGAAAGCTTCCTGGTTAAAGTTATGAAGCTATGCTAAATGCTCACCTCTCCGTCATTGCCAGAGGGCAGCACAGAGGGCGGGGTGGGAGAAGAAGCTCCGACAACAGGTGGCGCTGTCGTGGCGATCCTGGGCTTCTTGGTGACGTCCTGCGGCTCCGGGTACATGGACAGCATACCGTCCCAAGTGGACGCGTCTTGCAGGTTCTTCCAGGCTGCCAGCCGCTGAGCCAGCACTGTGCCTCGGGGCTCAAAGCCCTGCCAAGAACAGAAGCCACAAGACTTCCGGAAACAGCATCTCCAAAATTTTGGCGAACAGGTACTTAAAAGCGAGTGTCTGTAACAAAACTCAAAGATAAACATTAACATGGTGACTGGACTACTTATCATATTAATGTCATTGAAATGTGTGTACAGGTCACATTATTTCTATATTTATTTTTTCTTACATTTGAATATGTGACTTGTGATAGGATTCTGAGTGTAAAGATTACACTCGCTAATTAAACCACAAAATGCCTTGTCTGTAACGGATTCCTGACTAGCCATATTGACTATGGATGTTTTAGCAGAAATTTTTTTTTATAAATCATTGCATTAAAAATAAAGCATTCTTCTTCTTAAGCAATTCTGGGGAAACCTACATTAATAGATAGAGGGCAAACCAACGAAAATCTGTGCTTGGAGTTAATACACCGATAAGGAAACTGAACCTGCCACATTGATCTAGTGGTCATCGTGCTCAACTGCTGACTCGAAAGTTCAGAGATCAAATCCTGGGCTGTGGTGAGCACATTTTCAACGAATGTTAAAATGCTAGATGCCCATGTACTTACATTTAACATTAAAGAACCCCAGGTGGTAAAAACTTCTGTGGCACTCCACTACAGCGTCCCTTATAATCATAGTGCAGTTTTGGGACGTTAAGCCCCAACAATTATGTTCTATGACGAAGGAGCTCCATTTCATTAGAGTGAGAGCAGCTGCTTCTGGCCCACTGAAGGGTACAGGAAAACATTATGGGCTCAGGGCCAGGCATCAGCAGGAGCCTTCAGAACAAGACACCTTGGCAAAAACAAGAAAAACACCTTTACTCATTGGGAGCCATGGCCAGACGGCCGAACACCACAGTGTGGTCGAGAAAGCGTGGACATGCTCCCAGCCAGTCATTTCACATTGTTACAAACTATTGATGAGATCTAACAGACAACCATGCAGAGGAAAGTATTGGGGATGTTATTAGAAATAGTTCTAATATAAATGTGAAGACGGAAAGGTGGACAAAAAGATTACTTGCTGTGGTCAGGGGTTGAACCTGGCACATTCGAGTAACGCCTGCAATGCTCTACCAAATGAGCTACCAGGGCGGCTATCCTCCCGTGTACTACATGGGATATATACGTGCATTAAATATGGGAGCATATGTCAGCGCCACCAGTAGCCATGATGGCGAGGGTGGAACACTTATTACCAACCTGTTTGGTGTCACGTAGCACCTGAACCTATTACAAGCTGGCAGCTGACTGATAATCTCTCGAATACTACCTGGAGGCACCATGTTTTCTAGAACGAGACCCTCGCCAGTGGCCACTCGTAACGTTCCGCTTAGCAGGAATTGCACTTATTGAGAGATTAATAGGGGAGCGGAATTAAAGTACAAAACCAATCATAGTAGAGGGGATTGTTTCAGTGAAGCAGCATTTCTGTTTAAGAGATTCGCCATTTACTGAGAATCTACTGCTTGCACTCAGTACCAGTACACTGGTAGTGACTTTTTCATTCGCCAATAAACAGAAGTGTGCGCTCGGTCTGCTCTCAAACTGTAAATGCACATATTTCTCATATACTGAGCTCCCAATGTCGTGATGGTCAGCACAGGTAGGGCACAAAAAGCAAGAATGTAGACGACTCAAGTGCTGTCTAACAATTGAAAATCTTGCGGGGAAAAAAACGTGGCATATATGAACAGAAAGAAAGGCACTAACAAAACATTACCTACCCCCACGCAAAGCATCTAATCACATATGCTGCTGATATAAAACGTCAGCCTCTGTGAGAGAGATTGCAGGCTGGTTCGCGCCCTTGTCTTTTACTTTTATTGTTTGCAACGCTTCCCCGATTTCACGCCCACTTCGGTCCTTGTGCCTCATCACACAGTGGTCTTGTCTAGCTTTCTTGTTTTTTGTGTCCTATTTATGCAGATCATCATGACTAGGTTCTGACTAGCCCGATTTGCTACATTACTCGAGCTCCCAATTCATTTATAGGCTCTCTACTCACTCGTGCTCATAGGAATTCATTCACAGTGTTCACTGTTACATGCATAAGCTTTACACCTGCAGTTCTTGTCTGGTTATCTACTCCATCCCTTTCTATACAGCAAGGTCACATCGAAAGCCAGGGCAGCATTTAAACAGCCTAATGTAAACTTCTTTGATGCTAATACTACAAGTACAGTCGCAAGGTACCCACTACACCATAAATTATAATTTTTGGAAGCACCCACTAGGCCATTATTCATCATTTTGTACAGAGGTGAGCTACCCGCTAAACTTCTGCAACGCATTCTGTACGCTTTGTTGATGATGTGGCTGATGACGGAGAACTATGGCTGTGCTCTTTGTAATTAGGAGGAAGCATTAAACCACACGCTTGTAAAGCAACACGCAGGCTGTGACGCCTGATGCTTAACTCCTCTAACGCGCTATATTACCTCTGTAAACACAATTTCTCGTCCAACATAGCACCTGCGAAGGGTCTTTTTTTGGAGGAATTTCAAGTACTGGCGTGACTCTGCAGTACAAGAGCCAAATGCCACGAAGAGTTGCTGGGTTCGAAATCTGCTGGAACTGTGCTCTCGTTTTTGTCACTGTACCCGATGCATGCTATGGACACCAGCACCGGCCGTGCTGGACTATCCCATCAAAATGGGCCGTCGTTGTGGTCTTGTAAGAGATTCCACAGTAAAAGTCCTGCTCGCGCGTCATCTCTAACAGCAATTTTAACAACCGTCTTGCATACACCCTCAGTCAGGAGAGCATGGTCATTAGGCCCGTTTACATGGACCCGACGAGGGCGCGTTGAGTCGAAATAAACAGGTTTTCTGCACTCGCCCTCCCCATGTATAAGCGGACGCGTCGGGGAGGAGAGTCGTCGCGGCGAGTCCCGTCGACCCGGAGACAGGGGGTAGGTTCACCGAACTCGCCGCGCTCAGAAAGGGCATGTATAACCGGTCGCGCTGAGTTGACGGCTCGTGACCTCTCCCGCCCGTCGCAATCTCCGCTTCCCCATCACTCCGACGTTGCTCTTTCTCTGTCGGCCGGTACGCGCGCGCTAGGCACGATGACATCCTCGCAGGCTCCACGCACCATGTGGACAGATGATGAAATAACGACGTTGCTAGCTTTAGTCAACGAGAAAACTGAGTGATTTGCTCAAATCCTGCAAGGAAATATAAAAAAATAGCAAATTACTTTCATTTTAATCATAAACGAGGCACAATAGAAATAGAGGTGTAAAATTACGGCAAAATGGTATGCGGCCGTATAAACTTTTACGTAAGCCGATAGAAATTTTACTCAAAAGTGTATATTGCATTCCAATTGAAATTACAAGCCCTCAGATTAAAAATTCATCGTGTAAGGATCTCACTGTCCAGTCCAAAAGCCACAGAAATCAGATTAGCCAAACAGGGTGAGCGTATGAGGCAAGAAGAACACGGTGCACTTAATTGTGGTGGAACTGTACACTTTGTTCCAACAATTGATGAGGGTCTTTAGTCATTTTTATTTAAAAACTGCTTATTGTTTTCAATTTAAAATTTTCAACGAGGTTCAGGGCACCGCTTAATTCGTATTAGCGACAAGCCACAACTATTGCAAAAAATGACTCGCGTGTAGGGCTTGAAAGGATTTTCCACAGCATCAGGTACACAAATGAAAGGCGTTACAAACCATGAATCACGGCGAATTCCTGGAGAGACCAGCCAGGGGTGAACGGGACGGTGCGTTAGGCTGCGGATACGCCTGCGGCGAGCGCTGTGCCGCAACAGAACCACTGCTGCCATCGCGTTGTGCAGGGTTAGCCAAAACACCAACACAACCATAAAGTACAGCTGGTGCAAACTGAGAAAAAATACCAAGACAGCCATCGCGGTGGTGGAGCGACAACTGCGTAAACAACCGCAGCCCACAGCGGCGAGAGGCGAGAGCGCAGGCTTGGAGGAGCGGAAACCGGTACCGGAAGACGGGCTTTCGGCTCGCCTCGACGCAAAGCGCTGCTGCGATCACCGCTCCCCTCAACTCGTCCGTGCGAGTACATATAAACTCGGGCGCGTCGAGGTAAGCTGAACCCGCCAATCAACTCAGCCCGCCCCCGTCGCGTCCATGTACACGAGCCTTTGCTTGCTTTGAAAGCTTTCGTGCTGCCAGCGCTGACACGTTGGCTGAGCACATCAGCACCGCCACAACCTCTTCTTCATCACTCGACTCGAAGTCATGCTGCCGGGAGAACGCTACGCAAACACAGCCGTCAAAAACAAACGCGTCGCGCTCAGCGGGCTCCGTATCTGATCAGCTGATCGTCGCCGGTCGCCCAAGTTCTCGTTGATAACGAGATCTGTACGTGACTCTCCGGGTTTGCGACTTCCAGTCGCTCGCATGAAGCCTTGCCGGTGTGAACGTCGCTCGCAACTTGGTCGCCAGTCGCAAGTGGTTGCGCGACCGCGGCTAGTCACCGGTGTGCACCAGCCTTTACGTGATGTCAACGGATGATGAAGGTATATGACCGGTGCCAGCACGATAATCATTACACACGTTCCACGTAAGAACACGACAACATACCACGCTCATGATGCGCTTGCGGCCATTTCCCTAGCTCCACATATACCAAATTTGATGTCACGTGACGTGAATAGCGACGAAGGTAAATGTACGTGGGATTTGTACGTGGGATCTGCCAATTTTTCATAATATTCTCCGTGGAACAACGAAGCTTAGCTCTTTACACAACTTCTTATGCTGAGATCACATGGGTCATCAGTTTTCTTGCAAGTTGCATACTTATTGTTTAGTAACATGACAATACAAAACCTTATCCGTTCATTTCCGATGGAGGCGGAAATGTTGTAGGCCCGTGTGCTAATATTTGGGTGCACGTTAAAAAACCCCAGGTGGTCAAAATTTCCGAAGCCCTCCACTACGGCGTCTCTCATAATCATATGGTGATTTTGGGACGTTAAACCCCACATCTTAATCAATCAATACCTTATCCGTTTTATGCCTCCTCTTTGCATCCTAAAATTCTATATTCTTTAACCACTATTAGTTGAAAATTGGGAAAAGACTTAAAATCCAACCAAAAGTTTGTGAAGAAACCCGACGTTCCGGAACCTACCTGGTTTCTTCATTAGAGGGCACTGAATCTACATAGCAGCGGCGTCTTCAAAGCACTCACGGAGCGGTTAACGACTCCCGCCCTCTTTCTCTCTCTCTCAATTCGCCATGGAGCGCACTCCGTGTGTATACACTGGGGGAGGGTTCCGAGAGTGGTTGATGTTTTGGGCCGTTCGCTGTTTTTGCCACAACTCGAGTAGAAGCTATCTCCCCCAGTTAGCGTCGCTTTCAAGGAGTGTCGTTGCTTTGAAATTTATCCGGAGGTCCAACGTGTCAGCATGCTCGGCGGAGAAAAACGGTTAACAATCTAGAGAGTTTGGTACTCTACTGTGCGAGAGCATAAAGCCATCCCGTGACCTCACACTTGATGAGGCTCTGATGTACAAAATACGAGCTGCCCGACAGCAAGCGTGAAACTGGCTCAAAGACTGTGTTTAGAAAAAGTGTTGAATCATTTCAAGTACTTTGTACCCAAGTGTAGGAAGCAGCAGCTTCCCGATCTTGGGTTTATAGAAAAACCCATTGTCACAAACGTCAATAACGTTTGAAGAGGCCATTTTAGGGGCGAAGCTTCTTATAACAGCACTCGTTCGTCCCTCGTAGTGTGTAACCAGTCTTACATTTTGACCTCCGAAGTGGTGCCGGTGAGAGATTTCTTCTGTGCATTGTAGAAGAATAAAATGTTTGCAGCTTGCTCGTTAACTAAAAGCCGAATTCTCCTGTCTCTCATTCCCCCATAGCAGCCATTGGCATGTACATTGAGCAGTATCTGAGAAAAAAGGGTTGCTACGTTATACTCGCTGGACATAATCTCCTTGGTTTTAGAAAGGTTTAGCGAGCGTTGGGCCGCAGTGCCATGAATACAGTGAACTAGTGGTGGTCAACTCGAGGTGGTTAAACTCAGGCTGGGGTCTAAGGCCGTGTTCACACTGAGCATTCCGGCCACCAAAAGTGCTCCGAATCCAGTTCGGCGGCAGCGAGATCCGCCGAAAGGGCCGTCTCCACGCCGATCGCTCTCGGACCGATTTTTGCGGCGTCTGTCGCCGAATCGGTCACCGCGGACCAATAGGAGCGCTAGTCAAGGAATTTTGAAAAATGGTGGCCAAGCCCTACTCACTTGTTATGCCGCAGTGCACGTAACTGAATGTTGAAACGAACGGGAGTTTTACCTACTCTGTGCCTACTTCGCCTCCGTATTTCGTGAAAGAGGTGACCGAGCTTGCTGTTGCCTTGACCGAGCTTGTTGCGGTCTTGCAGAGCAGAACGAACCCACCAACGCCACTGGCGTCGGTGGTTTTTCTGCTCTTCGTGCATTACAAGACAGCCACTTGCCAGCAAAGTAAGCAGTACTGTCTTTTCTTGCTTCTGGCGCACGAGAATCGCCGAAGTATACACCACCGGATAGCGTAGTAGCGTTTGCGAGAAGTGACAACGACCGGGTGAGAGCGCATCCGTTCAGCATTCGCCCCATGGTGAATGGCATATTCGACGGCGCGGGGCGCGTCCAGTGCGAACGACGCTGCGTTTCGGTGGCAGGGGAATTTCGGTCGCTGAAGAAAGCGGATGTTTCAGTGTGAACTAGGCTTTAAAGGTGGGAAGTAGACACGAAGCGCAAGCCGTAATAAAGTGTGCGTGTGCCACCTCTCGTTTAGTCACTGGAATGTCCGCTGGATGGCGGTGCTTCTATATGGGGAATATATAATGAAAAGATGTGAGATGGTGGTGCTTGGATTGTTCAATAGATGGACGAACGGACACACAGACAGATGCATGGATGGGCTCTCGGATGGCTGCACCGACGGATGGACGCAAGGACAGACGCAGGGCTGGATGCATGAACGAACGCAGGGACGGACGCACAGATGGACGTGCGGACGCACGAACAGACACACGCACGGGCGGGCGAATGGACGCACGGACAGCCACACAGACGGACGGATGCTTCGCCCCACACTCTATCATTCACTCCGTGGATACGCTGCTATTTTTTTTTTGTTAGACCTACATTACCGATAATTTTTAGGACACATGAAAACGCTGGGACGTGACTTGTTAGCAATTTTCTGTTTGGAGAATGCTTACGGTGTAGAAGATGAGGTACTCTACTAAGGGAGAGCATAAAGCCTCAACGAATGATTTCGGCCACGTCGTGGGCACGTGAAAGCGCCAACCTGTAAGCTGACTTGTGTTTAGAAAAATGTTTAACGATTTAGAGTACTTGGTACTCAACTATAGCAGAGCACTGAGCTGTCCCACTAAAAACTTGAACTAAATGGTATGAATTGACACGAACAATAACACTTACACACTCAAGCTAAAGCTGAGGGCGTGGCATATACATACATACATGACTTACCGACATCAGTGTTCAAGTTAATGACCAGCTTCGTTATAACATATACAGATAAATTAATGATCCTTGCCGAAATGCGTGGTGCTAACAATCATGCAAGGTAAAAGCCAATATACTTTTACTTCGATAAGATCCCACCACTCATTTACATTACTGTTTAGCCAAATTATAGTTCATGGACATTTCGTGTTTCTTCGAAAACGCTGCACAATAAAGTTTGCCTTGCCCGAACACAGCAAACTAGAGCCACTGTTACCAAAGTCAGTGCTCAAACAGGTGTAAACTACGTATTTTAAGGGGGTCCTAACTCAAATCTTGTGGCACAGCCCGAGTGCGGTCTGGCGTGGCCATGCAGCTACAAATGATCAGAAGTGGGAGACCATCCTGCTCAGGAAATATCCCGAAGAACAGCTCTGGGCAATTCGACATACCAAGAACGCCGCCAGGACCTCAGGGCAAGCGGCTGAGGCCTAAGTGTGGCATCTACACCGCCGAGTACTCTGAATTCTTACAATAAAGCTTTATCGTCCTTCTCCTTCTCTGAAAGTTCATGTAGGGTAGGTAGATAGGTACTAAGCTTCATTGAAGTCCCGAGGAAATTATAACACAGTTTTCAATAAATGAAACAAAAAACAAACTCGAGAATTCGATTCACTTGTGTTGACACGCTATACCGGGCTGAGAGGACCTCAATAAGATGACCGTATTAGGCATGAGGACTCAAATGCCGCGGGCATGTAATGCCCACTGTGCTTCGGACGAGCTCGTGTTTGCAGATTAGTTAATTATTTTTCTCAAGATTTTGTTGTACTACTAAGGTATAGACGGGTGTTTCCATCCCATTGCCATGAACTTAGCAGGCCAAGATATATGACATTAAGAATTTTTCAAGCGAATTTTATCCTTCAAAAAGTTTCATGAGTGTAACACGTGCAGAGACGGATTCAAAGAGCCCACAATGCGGATACGTTAGACCATTGAGATAACATGTCCTGGCGATACCCTCCGTTATAGGACTACTGTCAAGAAGCCTGGTCCACCGCTGCTGCCAACTATGTGCTTCTGCGAGGAACTTCCAACTTTACGAAACGCATGTTGTGCATACTGCTACATTAATAGTAAGTGCAAGTGTATTGCTTCGGTTTACTGTTGGGGCATGGTCAAACCATAAGCGTGAGGAAAGTCGCAAAGAGAACTGGGCGAGAACGCATTGCCACAGAAGTTAACGCTTCCCACAGGATTCAAATACGCCTAAGTGAAGAGGGTCAGATAAAAAAACCAAAAACTCGAGAGAATTTTTCGTGAAATATTCGTAGTATTGAATATGTTTTTATTTCATTATTTTATTTATGATATCCTCAGAGCCAAAGGCATTGCAGAGGAGACTGGTCTGAGAGCAAGGAACAAGAAAAAAACACAAAGACGTTAAGATACAACATACAATAACATCAATAACACAAAATAATTAAAAAACATTAGAAGAACTCCTGATTATACAACGTTAGCTAAAACATTTCGAAACTCTTGGACGTCTTTAATGGATTCAGTGTCAAAAGGAAGGCGATTCCAGTCGCGACTTGTCCGGGGCGAGAAGAAATGAAAGCAATGCATTGTTTTGCACATATCAATTCCAACTTGGCGCGCATGGTCAACACGACTTGATTGATAGTGTGGTCTAGGTATAAGCTCGCCACGCAGCACGGGGTGGTGATACAGCTTATGAAAAATAGTTAGTCACGAAATTTGATGCCTAATGGAGAGAGAGATGGGAGGGCTAAATCAGATTTCATTCTAGTAATGCTCGCGGTTCGATGGTAATTGCCTAGCACAAATCTAACAGAATTATTTTGAACAAGTTCTAGTGCAGTTATAAAATTTTCGTGACATGGGTCCCATATTGAGCATGAATATTCCATTTTGGAACGAACTAATATTTTGTAGAGCAATAATTTGAGTGATGAGGATGCAGGAAAAAAACTGCGGCGCAAGTAACCCAACATGCGGTTAGCTTGGTTAACAATATGCTCAATATGAAAGTTCCAGATTAATTTCATGGTAATGTGAATGCCAAGATATTTGTAGGAAGCAACTGATTCTAATTGGATATTGTTAAAGGAATATTGTGATTGGTTGCTGTTAGTACGAGAAACACGCATTGTCTTGCATTTGTTAGTCTTGAGTTCCATTAGCTGAGTTTTCGACCAGTTAACGACAGAGTTCAAATCAGACTGGAAAATGGTAGCGTCGTTATCAGAGGTTATTTCACGTAAAAATAACACAGTATTCAGCAAACAAAAGGCCATAATATTTCAAGAAAGAAGGCAAGTCATTAACATAAATAACAAACAAGAAGGGCTCAAAGACGGATCCCTGCGGCACATCTGAAAAAACAGGTATAAATAGAGAGCAATATTGATTAGCGACGACAAACTGCGAACGGTCAGTCAAAAATATTGCGGCGTGCATAGCTGTATTTGTTCGGCTGGTATGATACTTCTGGAGCCAATGGATGACGCACAGCGTCTGCATTGGTACACGAGTTGGGACGGTGTGGTGGAGCGGAATATTGCTGAGTAGAGGCAAACGCTTGTCGAAGTTCATGGCGAATGACTTCAGCGATGGAGGCTACCGTGGACTCCTGCTGCGGGGGCGCCTGTGACTGCAATGTGGATTTTGCGTTCTCCTTCACGATCTCCTCACGCACGATTTGTCTAACCAGGTGGCGTAGAGAAAACTCCTCGTTTGCGGTAAGTGCAGCGGTGCCTGCAGCTGCGCCGGTGGCCGGGCGATCAGACTGTCGGTACCGTTGCTGCAGCACACGCTCTATTGCGGTGGCCTCCCTGGTTAACTGGTGTTGCGGTGGCCTACCTGGTGAAGACGCACCATATCCTCAGCAAACATGGCGACGCTTTCATGCAGCTGTTGGGTGGGTCCTTCAAGGAGGCGTTGTGCGTTTTCGCGTCGGTCCGCGTTACCGAAAGTGTCAAGAAACCGACGACAAAACTCCTGCCATGTCGTCAATGTTGCCTCACGGTTTATAAACCACGTCTTCGCGCCATCTTCAAGGGCGAAGTATACGTGGAAGAGCTTTCCATCGAGACTCCAGTAGTTCTATTTAGCTACCCGTTCAAACTGCTCAAGCCAGTCTTGCGCATCTTCGTTTGGCCGGCCATGAAATGGTTCAGGAACGCGCATATTCTGGACCGTTAACCGTGCAGGACTCCTTGCCATTTCTTGAGTAGGGGTGGCTGTCGGAAGTGTTGCTCCCTTTAAAAGACCAAATTCCGGTTCAAGACCTTGAAGGCGACGGCTTGAGCGGTGCACAGGCGTCTCCACGCGTGGCTGTCTCGTAGGGCTCGACTCGGGGCTTCTCACATTCTCACAGGGGTGCTGATCATTAGGTGGTAGTACCCAGCTCCTCCACCAGTGTCGCGGGTTATAAATTACAGGAGGTTTATTTAAAAACACGGACAATAGAACTTGTAGAGACGCTCTCTGAGAAGGCCGCCAATATTGCCGTGTTCTTCACTATGCTGCGCTGCGCCTCTCGAGCGAATCCGCGTTTTAGATGCGGAGCATCTAATACTCGAGGCTTGTAGTGCGGCGCCGTCCGCAAGCTTCCTCCTCCTTCTTTCACCATCTGTGCATCCCTTCCTCCTCTACACACCGCGCGCGCTTCACTCCTCCACCATCTGTGCACCCTTCCTCCTCTACACACCGCGTGCGCTTCTCCTCTTCACGAACATTCGCTAGCTGTATAATGTAGCGCGCATGCGCCATCACGCTTCGAGAACATCGGCAGCTGACGCGCGCGCATGCGCCGTCGCGCTTCGAGAACATCGGCAGCTGACGCGCGCCCATGCGCCGTTGCGCTTCTCCCCCTTCTCGAACATTCGACAGGTGACAGTGCATGCGCCGTCGCGCTGTATATATACTCAAGGTCGGTGCTCGCTCGCTCAGTTGCCGCTCGTCGGTTGGTTTATACGGCGCGTCGACATCCGAGGTCGCAATGATCGACGTCCCTTCGACCAGCGCCGGCCAAAGTGTTGGCGGAACCGCAACCAAGTCGTCGTCCAACCCTTTCGCATACGTGTCGTACGTGTTCACTCATTTAACACCCCTCCTACAACCACGTTAACCAATTTAGCCAGCGACTCAAGTAAGTCGCAATCTAACACCCCATTTCACAACCACGTTAACCAATTTAGCCATCGACCTAAGTAAGTCGCACTTTAACACCCCGTTAACCAATTATATGCTCCGCATCCTCCTCAGTGTTCCCCCGAGGGAAGCTGCGGTCAATTTTTTTCGTTGTCGTCGCTTTCTCGCCGCTAAATGCAGCTATGCACGCGGCATTGCTGCCGAAGCACGTGAGAAACGATGATGAAGACTCCGGCGAGAAAACTGTGACTGCCGAGATCGCTGTGACGATTGACGGCGTTGAAGTAACGGCCTTAGTCGATACGGGTGCAGACTTCTCCATGATGAGTGAACGATTGGCAGACGAACTCGAGAAAGTCAGGATGGAATGGACGGGCCCTTATATCTGAAATGCTGGAGGCCAGATAATGACTCCCACGGGAAAATGTACAGCGAGACTCACTATTGAGAATGTGGCTTTTGTAGCCACATTTCTGATCTTACCTTAGTGCTGCAAACCTATGATACTGGGAATGGACTTCTTAAGAGAGTACGGTGCTGTGGTCAACATACACGATGGTGTGATCACATTCGCCGCTGACAAGTCTGTGACCCATGATCCAGACCAAGAACCCAGGGTGTTACGTGTGGTCGACGACGACGTCTGCGTGCCACCACTGTCATGTAGTCTTGTTTCCGTGTGTTGCGCCGTGCACTGTAATGAAGACGCCATAGCCGAACGCATCACTGCCCTTCTTTTTCACCAAGGCATCGCCATCACTCGCGGCATCGTCAGCTGAGTGGATGGGCGCGCAGAGGTGCTTCTGACCAACTTCACGAATGAGCGCCGGTACATCGGTAAAGGCACGGCTATGGCGTACCTCGAAGAGCTCGACTACTCTCACGACTGTCTTCTAATGCAAGGGGAAGCCACAGCTCAATCACCTCCACATACACCACCAGTTGATAACGGTCCGAGTCTAACACCGACTGAAAGATGCCGTCTTATGAAGCTGCTCGACCAGTTCAAGGACTGGTTCTCATCGACATCACGAGTGGGTCGAACGCCTCTGACTAAGCATCGCATCATTACGGAAGACACAGCAAGACCAATCCGACAGAACCCATATCGCGTCGCTCAGAAATAACGTGAGGTAATCCAGCAGCAAGTCAAGAAGATGCTAGAGGATGATGTAATCCAACCATCAAAGAGTTCTTGGGCATCGCCAGTGGTACTCGGGAAAAAGAAAGATGGCAGCTTGCGTTTCTGCATCGATTATCGTAAGCTGAATCATGTTACAAAAAAGACGTTTATCTATTACCACAGATCGATGACTCTTTGGACAGACTACGGCATGCGCGCTACTTCTCGTCAATGGACCTTAAAAGTGGATACTGGCAAATAGAAGTAGATGAGCGCAACCGAGAAAAGACCGCCTTTGTGACACCAGGTGGGCTTTATGAATTCAAAGTCCTCCCTTTCGGTCTATGCTCAGCCCAAGCCACGTTTCAGAGACTAATGGATACCATTCTATCCGACCTGAAATGGAAAACATGCCTTGTGAACCTCGACGACGTGATCGTTTTTTTTTGACACGTTTGAAGAGCATTTAAAGCGGCTACTGTCAGTACTTCAAGCCATACGGTCTGCTGGACTCACACTCAAACCGGAAAAATGCCACTTCGGCTTCGAAGAACTCCAGTTCCTGGGACACGTGTGTGATGTTATTGGGGCAGGACCGCTCCAGAAAGAATGGCCCTTCCACTGCATTAACAGCTTGTTGGAGTCAGTCGGGAGCAGAATCAAAACCTTGTTGCCTGGGCATAATTTTCTAGGGCGACTTTTCCTGTAATAATAGGTTTTCTGCTTCACACGAGCCTTCTCCAGCTGTTCATGGGCTATCTTGCAAGTCTCCTCTAGGCGATTGCGCAAATCAAAGACGTAGGTGTAAGTCGTCCGCGTTTCTGCGTCTAGCCCCTCATTTGTCCACAGTTCTCTCAGCACGGTTAGCGGTCCTCGGACGTGGCGGCCGTAAATGAGCTGAAACGGAGAGAACCCGAGGCTTGTCTGTGGAACTTCCCTATATGCAAAGAGTAGCGGAGCTAGGTACCTGTCCCAAGATCGAGGTCTCTCTTGGCACATTCTCTTTAGCATTGTCTTCAGGGTGCCATAAAATTTCTCCACGAGACCGTTCGCCATCGCATGATATGGGGTTGTCTTTAGCATCTTCACGGAGAGAAGCCTGCTAACCTCGTTCATTAATTCTGAGGTAAAACTTGCCCCTTGGTCGGTGACGATTTCCTTTGGCAAGCCGATGCGGGAAAAAATCTCGATGAGTGCTTCCGCAATGTGAACTGCATCGATTGCGGGCAATGCTACAGCGTCAGGGTAGCGAGTCGCAAAATCGATAAGTGTCAGAACATATCGGTTCCCACGGTCCGATCTTGGTGAAAATGGGCCGATTAAATCAACCGCGACCCTTTCAAAAGGTGTCCGGATAAGAGGCATGTTGCCTAGTGGTGCGACTCCAACTTTTTCTTTAGGGGTAGTTCTCTGGCACTTGTCGCAAGACTTGACAAAGCGCTTTACGTCTCCGTTCAGGTCAGGCCAATAAAATTCTTCTAGGACACGATCAGTAGTTCTTTTGATGCCTTGGTGTCCCGCCATGATACTGCCATGAGCAATGTCCAGTATGCCTACCCGGAACGCTTTCGGAGTGACCAGCTGTTTAAACGTCCTGCCAGTGGCAAGGCGGTAGCGTCGATAAAGCAATCCTTTATCTTCGATGAAATCGTAACAGTGGCCCTTTCCCGATTTGAACTCTTTATTCACTTTAGCAAAGACAGCTTTGAGTGTCGGGTCATTTCGCTGTTCCTCGGCGAGTTGGGCTCTGGTAACGTCAGGTAAGAGCGTTGTTGACACGTACAAAGGCCTGATATTTTCTTGACCTTGTTGATTGGCTTTGGTTTTTGCCACGCTTGAAGAAGCAGATCTTGAGGTGACAGGTGACTTGGTCGGGTGTGCTTGCGCAGGTAACTCATCCACCTGGGTATGAGTCGCCTGCTTCCAGTCAGAATCTGGATCGTATGGTCCTCTGACGCCTGGAAGATTTCCCAGCACAAGGTCATAGAGGGGTTGATCCATACAAGCCCCTTTCAGCATCCCTGTGAAGTACGGCGTGTTGACTTGTACAATAGCTTCCGGGAGATGGCTAGTTGACCTGTCTAGGAGAACGACACTGATTTTCTTGCCTGTCAGGCACACATCAGGAACGAGCTCCCGTCGGACGATTGCCGTGTTGCATCCCGTATCGCGTAAGACTCGAACCTCTCTTCCTAGCAGCAGACCTTCGACCACTGGCATCCCGTCGGCCAGGAAACGTATTGTACCCTGCACGTTCTTGTCGTCGTGGTGACTTGAGCAAGGAATCTTCCCTCCTGGACGCTTGGCTGTTTTTCTAGCACCAGCCCGGGCAGAGTCAGGTTCGCTAAATGCGCACGAAGAACTCGGTTTGTTGTTCCCATGCTGGTTTCGGCAAGTTTCTGTGACATGTCCCGTTTTACCGCACAACTTGCATTTCAGCATCTGCTTAGGTGGATTGCGGCAGTCAGGAGCCAAATGTCCGAAACGATGACACAGGATACACTTGAGTTGCGGTTTCCGCGACGCTTCGGTAGGCTTTCCACTGGATTCTTTCGCGGGGTCAGGACCTTTTCCTATATTAGTCACATTCTGCGCCTCAAGGAAGCGATCCGTCAAATTAGCGAGTTCATCTAGTGACTTGCACTCTCGCTCTTTTAAGAAACCAACCAGCTTTGGATGGCAACAACGCAAGAATTGCTCAGAGATTACGTGATCCCTTAGACCTTCATAGGTTTGGGATACGTTTGCCATGTCTATCCAATGGTCGAAATAACTGGTAATTCTTGCTGCTAACTGTCGTCCAGTTTCACCATCTGCTGCTCGTGCTTTCCGAAACTTATCTTGGTAGCCTTGAGCCGTAAACTGAAATCTCTGCAGTAGAGCTTTCTTTACTTTTTGGTAGTCCAGCGAATCAGCGGCAGTCATTCGGCCTATCACGGTTAACGCGTCACCCGTTAGGCACAGGCTAACAGCGAGACCCCATTTTTCTTGCGGCCAATCCTGTCCTGTGGCTACGCGCTCGAATCGCTGCAGATACGCGTGCAGATCATCGCGTTTCTCGTCAAATACAGGCAGTAACTTCTGCGGATTGAGGGGTGAGGAGGTGCTGGGCGCAGTCAAAGCGTCATTAGCTGCTACAGGCATATTCTGAGCTCCTTCCTGAAGCTTTAGCTTAAGCTGCAGAATTTCACGCTGCCTCTCGTCAGCTTCTTTGGCTGCCTCTCGCTCTGCAGCTCTCTCATCCCTTAGCTTAGCCTGTTGGGCCTCAATCCACTTGTTTAGCTCTGCACCCGAGAACCCTAGTTGGAGCCCTATAGCGGCGAGTTTTTCCAAGTCCATGGTGCAGTCTGAACGTGTGTCTGCCTCGAGCGAAACTGTCTTCTTTCCCTGGTTTAACGAGCGGATCCTGGCAGGCTCGCCAGTTTGTGATGTTATTGGGGCAGGACCGCTCCAGAAAGAATCAGACAGCACGCCAGTGCACAAACACACGTCCAACTTCTATTGTACCCTTCACACATGGACAACCCACACCTTACGAAGTTCATAACACAAAAACACGCGGCTAAACTAAATGGATAAGTAGAACGTTCGGCCTACAGTTCAGGTCGTCGGGGTAGTAGCCTGGGCCGTCGTTGATGCCCCGTCGGCACCATTCAGTGGCGAAGTCGATGTTGGGCGGCGTCGCCCGTCGGCCAGGATTCAGTGGCGAAGTCGACGTTGGGCGGCGTCGTCACCTGCCGTGACGAAGTCGGGAGACGCAGGGTCGCCGCGTCGAACTCCCGTTGATGCCCCGTCGGCACCATTCAGTGGCGAAGTCGACGTTGGGCGGCGTCGCCCGTCGGCCAGGATTCAGTGGCGAAGTCGACGTTGGGCGGCGTCGTCACCTGCCGTGACGAAGTCGGGAGACGCAGGGTCGCCGCGTCGAACTCCAGTGGCTCCGCGCCACTGTCGACGAACTGGAGCCGACGACCCACGTGTTCCGGCGGCAGGGAGTTGTGCCCTTGAGCACCTGTAGTCCGCCTCGGAAACCCACGCCAGCCCTCCTGGAACAGCGGCGCAAGGGCAGGTTCAGGCACCCGGCGCCAGCTCTCCACGACTAGCGGGACAAGGACAGGTTCAGGAACCAGGCGCCAGCTCTCCTAGACCGGTCGTCTAGCGGAGGCTGAGCTGTCCACTCGGCTGGTACGAGTGTCGCGACGTGGCCTGGGTCGTACCTATGGGCCAGACGCCCAACGAGGTAGTCCTGCCTCGAACGACGTGCCTCGCCCTCTGCCGAAGCCACGGGTCACCCACGCTCGAGGCCGCGCCGCACGAGCTCTCGTCTTCCTCGTAGGCACCGCCCGGCACATACACGCACACATCACATCCTCTTCGCCACCGCACGGCACACTATTGTCGTTTTTTTAGTTTCTGTTTCGCGCCCGCGCAGCACATATTATGACATCGTGATCAGTCGCGATGGTGTGAAGCCTGACCCAGATAAAACGGCAGCCGTCGCAAAGTTCGCAAGGCCTGTTGATAAGAAAGTGCGCGGTCAGGCGTTTTCTGGGTCTCTGCACCTACTACCGGTGATTTATAGCAGGCTTTGCACACATCGCCTCTCCACTCACCCACCCACAAGGGAAGACATTGCGTTTGTATGGGGCCAAGAGCAAGAAGCTTCGTTCAACGAGCTGCGAGAGCATCTCCAAACTTCACCTGTCCTCACTCACTTCGACGAGAATGCACCAACAGCCATCCATACAGACGCCAGCAATGTGGGCCTAGGTGCTGTTCTTGTCCAATGCCAAGAGAGTGGTTGCCTACGCTAGCAGAACATTGACACGCGCCGAGTCCAACTACTCAACCACGGAGAAGGAGTGTCTGGCCGTCGTTTGGGCAGTTGCGAAGTTCCGCCCGTACTTATATCGCCACGCTTTCCAAGTAGTAAGCGACCAACACTCTCTTTGTTGGTTGACCGACATGAAAGACCCATCTGGACGTTTAGCACGATGGAGCTTACGGCTACAAGAGTACGACATGGCCGTAGTTTACAAGTCCGGAGGGAACACTTAGACGCCGACTGTTTGTGACGGTTACCGATTGAATCACCGGCTATAGAGGATGATGATTTCCCAGGTTTTTTAGGAGTTGTTGATGCACCTATGCACGCGATATTAATGCCGCGTGCATAGGTACATTTAGCGGCGAGATAGCGACGACAACGAAGAACGCGGATTTGCTCGAGAGGTGCAGCGCAGCAGAGTGAAGAAGACGACAATCTTAGCGGCCTTCTCTGAGAGCGTCTCTACAAGTTCCACTGTCCATGTTTTAAATAAACCCCCTGCAATTTACAACCCGCGATACTGGTGGAGGTGCTGGGTATTGATCCCAGTACCTCTCGTATGCACGCGGCATAATGGGCTTACAGAACGACTTAACAAGATAATCGCTGACATGCTTTGCATGTACGTCGACGTAGAACAGAAGAATTGGGACCAAATATTGCCGTACATCACATTCGCGTATAATACGGCGCGCCAGGAAACAACAAAAATGATGCCGTTCGCACTAATTCATGGCAGAGAAGTTATGACAAAGCCATGCTGCCTTACGATTGCAATGATTCATAGACAGACGCCGCAGACTTCACTGAGTGCGCCAAGGAAGCAAGGCAGCTTGCCCGCGTTAGAATAATGAACCAGCAGCAACTTGACGCCCAACGGTACAACCTTCGCCATCGATTCGTCATTTACCAACCAGGAGATAGAGTCTGGGTTTGGTTTCCTGTACGACGACGAGGCCTCTCAGAGAAACTCCTACGATGATTCTTCGGACCCTACAAGACTTTGCGCCGTCTTAGATACGTGACGTACGAAGTCATGCCCGACGCCTCCTCCTGTTCGAAACGTCGCCAGCATCTGCCTGAGACAGTGCACGTGGTTCGCATGACACTTTATCACTCTCAGTGATGTAAACACCCGCTGGCCGCATCTCTACCTGTTAAGCATCGGGACGACGCTCACTCTGGCGGGAGGGTAATGCCGTGTGCATAGCTGCATTTAGCGGCGAGATAGCGACGACAACGAAGAGCGCGGATTTTCTCGAGAGGCGCAGTGCAGCAGAGTGAAGAAGACAATCTTAGCGGCCTTCCCTGAGAGCGTCTCTACAAGTTCCACTGTCCGTATTTTTAAATAAACCCCCTGTATTTATAACCCGCGACAATATTCAATCCAAGTCAACAAACGTCCACCAATGTTTGCTTGATTTAGTTTGTGAAGTAGTAGCCCGTGTGAAACCTTATCGAATGCTTTTGAAAAATTTAAAAATATGCAGTCAGCATGCGAATACCTATCTAAAGTTTGATGTAATTTGTGAGTAAAGTAAATTAGTTGGGTTTCACAGGAGTACGACTTGCGAAAACCGTGTTGGGCTGCTGCGAAAACGAGTTGGATTCTAGATAAATAACCAAACTACTGTAGGTAACATGTTCTAGTATTTTGCAGCAGTTACTGGTTAGAGAAATGGGGCGATAATTACATGGAATATTTGGAATATGTTGAAGTAATGCGGAAATTTATTTATGATTTATTTGACACTTGGAATAAAGATTGATTGCTTCTATATTATTTGAAAAAAGCTGTTTAGAACCAGCGATATTTGTACGGGGAGTTAAGGGTTCTGTTATTGACACGTGAAGAGGTTTGGAGGAAAAAACAGTTATAGTGAAAATATATTTTGAATTAATGGCCAAGCAATTGTTATGTTTCATAAAAGACGTTTTTTTCTTGAAAAATAATATATAGGAGAGACGCGCAATGAGTTTGAGACATTCTGTATAAAAAAAAAACTCTATATTAGTGCCCTCTGGACGCGCAATTTTCACTCAGTGCAGCCTATGCTGTGCATTGAATGACGTGCTCGTATAATTCGTCTACGATGACACCCCCCTTGCCCCCCTCCGCGCCTTGGCGTTCCGCTCTTGCATGCGTTTTCTTAAGTGTTGAGGAAAAAAATGTAATTTTTGCTTAGTGCGAAGTTGTGGGGCACATTTCATGGTTAGCACCTTCAGCACAGTGTCCGGCAGGCACCGCGACGAAGCGAATATTGTTTATATCTAGCGCTTGCCTCGGTACCTTCGGAAATGACGGGCTGTGCAAGAATGCAACAGTGACCAACGGAGGCCTGTAGACCCATGTGTTCTATAGAAAAAATAAGGACAGTAGCTTGGAGTAGTGTACTCGCTAGACTTTCATGCACGATTATTCCTGCAGCCTTGTGTTCTTCTTGAAAACGCATTGTCAACTATTAGTCACGTTAGCGGGGAGTATATATATCGCCGGTCACTAAGCCATCATATTTCGTGCTACAATTCGCTTTCCTGAACACGTTATACGTAACTCTAATTTATCTGAGTGGTATGTGGGGGAGGGGGGGTATTGCGTATGGCACCACAGACATTTTTGCTTATGTTCACAGTTGCTGCTCATTGTGTGCAGTGTATTATTGTTCGGTAATTGTGATTAATAAATGAACCTGAATTGCCGTAGTTTGGCATGTCTAAGAATCCTTTTTTCTTGTCAAAACTGAAGAACACAAAAAATGCGACACCAAATGACCTGGGTGCGTGCGAAGTGGTAAGCAGTGCTGTAAATGTCAGACGTGCGCTGCTGCGTGTATATATTACATCGGCTGAAGATTCCATGAAAACTGAATAAAAGTTCCAAGAGTAAGTTTTATAGTGAAAGCATTGCGAATTGAACGGTAGTACACTTAAACATCACTGTCTGGTCAGTGGCCAACAATAGTTAATAGATATTTTTCTCAATCGCAGTGTTTTCATTTCTCAACCTTACAGCAGGTCACCTGGCCACCCGTTTATTTTTAAGCTCACCATACTTTAGATGGCGCGTACTTGAAGCGCATTCGTGGGGTGCTGGCCTGCTGGCCTTAGCGCATGTCCTAAGCGATAAAAATCAGTATGAAATAAAATTTCGTGCTAATGCGAACAAAATTACGTCACTCACTCACCAAATACTGTGTTTAAGCGGCTCTGCAACACTTTTTTTTAATGGTAAAAAAACGCTGCCGATCAATAGTAAGGGCTCCCGGAAACACGCGAGTCAAATATTAGAGCAGCACGCGGCCTGGAATTCACAATAAATTATCAAAGTCAATTGAAAATTACTTTTTTTCCTCTCGACAAATGACGAAAGACGCTCATAAATCACTTTACCGCAGCCGTGGCCTAGTGGTTAGGGCGTCCGCTTCGGTTGCGGGAGGTGGCTGGTTCGAAACCCACCGCCACGCACCCACCGGATTAAAACTGGGCACAAACATCCCCCGGCCAGACGCCCGGCTTTCTTCAGGGGGATCGCTTGGGGGAAGCTTCGCTAACTCCGCTGTGTCTGTTTCGAAACGGCGCAGCCTTTGTTGTGAGGCAAAGGTGGTTGCCGCGGTAAGCGGCTCAAACATTACTAGTGCAGACGCAAACGCGCGCAGCGAGCACACGTAGCGCGCTTCGTCACTCACTCGACCCCTCACACGGGTCCACAGCTCGCGGCGCCTGTCTACCTGTGTAGACAGCGCCAGCGTACACTGACATGATCGGTGTGCGCGCATCTGCCCTCACCGGCGGACTCCGCATATCAGCCATTGGCTGGTTTAAACATGGCGCACTCGGTCGTTACCGAGATCGCCATGGGAGGCCGTGACTTGTCCATGCATGTGCCCACGATAGCACTTAAAAAAACAGCGTGTTCAAATAAAGTGAAAAAAATAAACTGCTCAAGGTCACAAGGCGCGCGTGACGTATTTTTTTTTTTTGCTTTCGTCATTCGTTCCTCCTGAACTTCCAGCGCTTTCGTCAGGACGAGAGAAGAGAGAATGAAATTCCATCAAGGGTCAACTCTTTGTAACTTCACTCGCACTATACAAATTCTTCAAATTTTCGCGGCGTTGAATTTTTGAGGCAATGAAGTCTTACAGTGAATTCATTCCATGGTTACTTGAAAAAGTGTTTCAGGGGTTCTTCCAACTCGCTTCATTTTTTTCTTCCTCCGAAAGGGTTTTCTCTTCCCACAGATGGTGGTGAGCCCCACGAAGAGTTAAAGTTCTACCAACTCTGAAGAGCAGACTCGCCACCATTTTTAGACGTATTGGCTTTTATACAAGCTTCGCTCTTAGTCACATTTACCTTTTGCAGTCTGCTATCTGGGTTGTATTTAGTTCGGCACATTTCTCGGTCAGCGAGATATCGCTCACTTTAGCGTGGTTGGATTTTTTGTACCTTCCGGCGTATATTTATTTTTTTTGCTTATTTGTTGTTTACCGGCGTGACAATTCAGAGCCAGACTAGCTTAGAGCTTGTGTGGATATCCCCTCCACTGATGGCAGATTACCTTCGCTGGTGCACGGCTGCCATGCCCTCACCCTTCGTGAACGCAAATGCTGCAAGCAAAGGAACACGCTGCTGTAATGTTGCCAAAGTGATATTTTTAACGCTGCTGTTTCACTGCTCTGGTTTTCCATCATTGGGCAACATGAGTTTTTCAACTATTGTGCCCGTGAACAGTTCTATCACAATCACTTCATAATAAAAGTTCTTGGTGTACGCTACAAGCTCACTATTTGGCTGATAATACAACGTTGCCCTTCCAATCGGCCTTGCAGTCTTCCTTTTCTCTTGCGCGCCATATAGTAGAAATAAAATTGCGTATATAAGAAGGGGATGTGAGAGGTCAACACAAAATAAAATGTGAATTTCTTGTCACGCAGTGTAAACGCGCAAAGTCGCTATCACTACCTCTTATGACGTCTTGTTTTTTTCTTTTTATATTAGTTTTGCTGTAATCCTCACGATCCGCAAACGAAGAGGATGGCAGTGAGCCATCGACTACTTCACGCATTGGCTTTCATTCAAAATACACCACAAATTCATACATACCTTTTCTGGGCCCCTACTTAAATACAGGTGCCGACTATCGCTTAAGAACAAATGTGCTAAGCAACACGTGTTCGACGATTTATTGTGCTTAACACTCCACTATAGGAGCATAAAGACGATGCCCGGGCCGACTAAGCATAACGCAGCTAGAAAGCATCGTGAATGTGTTCAGAAAACGTGGATGACAATTTATAGTACTAAGTAATTTACTATGGGAGAACGTCTAGCCGTCCTGTGAGCCTAACATTTGTATGGAGAAAGTTTATTTATACTATCTACCGAGAACAAAAGTGTCATAACATTTCAGTTATACGGGCACATACGCTTTGGCTATCTATGCACCGAAACAAACATGGCAACGATGCAATAAAGACCTCATTACATTGTTGGCATGCATGTGCATAAGAACTCAATGCGATATCATGATACAGAGTTACAACAATGCAATAGTTGCAATGAAATACAATTGGTTACAAACAAAATCATAACGATTCAACAGGCGCTGCCTATCACTAGGTTGGTCCGAAAATGAGTTGTACTCTTTCGTGTTCAAGAGTGATGAAAATCCACGACATATATGATGAAAGGGCACTACAAAAGCTCCCCAGAGAGGAACGCGAGGATCTCTCATCTCATTCGCCTCATATCGGCCACATGGCACTCCAGCGGCAAATCGCAGCTATCACCTCGCATCGGTTTCTCCAAAGGCTGAACAGCTCCGCAACTATTGAAGAAACTGAGAAACGCCCGTGCAGAAATGGGCCATTGTACACGAATGTTCGCACACCCTGTCCCTTAAAACCAGCATGGACCGCACACCAAAAAAGGCGGAAGGCCATGTCGCATGTCGATTGATCTCAACAATGGCACATTTTGGGTCGAGTGTAAGTGTGAACCACCTGCCATCGCTGCAACCGATCTCGAGTGGGTAGCAAGCCCCCCCCCGCCCAACCGCCACACAAAGTGCCGTAGATGTCCTGGCAACACTGCTGCAGTTATTGGTTGTCAAGGGTGGTTCATTAGAGGTTGACAATGCTGGGGCACTGAGGGACTTAGAAGGGTGGCCATTGTGTCCACCACTTTATATTTGGCCACCTCTATCTCTGGGCGCTGAACCCTCTTTGTAAGTCTCCAGGTTTCTGCTCCGTAGCTAAGTACCGGCAAGATACAGCTGTTATATACCTTCCTCTTGAGGGATAATGGCAATCTACCTGTCATAATTTGAGAGTGCTTGCCGAATGCACTCCACCCCATTCTTATTCTTCTAGTTACTTCAATCTCGTGGTTAGGCTCTGCGGTTATTACCTGCCGTAAGTAGACATAGTCTTTTACAACTTCAAGAGCACTATTAACTATCTCGAAGCGCTGCTCCTTTCCGAGGTTGTTGTACATTACGTTCGTTTTCTGCAGATTAATTTTAAGACCCACCTTTCTGCTCTCCTTGTCTAACTCCGTAATCATGAGTTGCAATTCGTCCCCTGAGTTACACAGCAATGCAATGTCATCGGCGAAGCGCAGGTTACTAAGGTATTCTCCATTAACTCTTATCCCTAACTGTTCCCATTCTAGGCTTTGGAAAACCTCCTGTAAGCACGCAGTAAATAGCATTGGGGAGATTGTGTCCCCCTGCCTTACACCCTTCGTGATTGGTATTTCTTTATGAAGCACTATGGTAGCAGTTGATCCCCTGTAGATTTCTTCCAGAATGTTTGTATATACTTCATCTTAAGTTAAGGATATCACATCATCTTAAGTTAAGGGGGTTAAGGATATCATAGTTGAAATAAAGAAGAGGAAATGGACATCTGCTGGGCATGTAGGGCGTAGACAGGATAACCGCTGGTCATTAAGGGTAGCTAACTGGATTCTCAGAGAAGGGAAGCGGGTTAGGGGGAGACAGAAGGTTAGGTAGGCAGACGAGATTAAGAAGTTTGCGGGTATAAATTGGCAGCAGCAAGAACAGGACCGGGTTAACTGGTGGAACATGGGAGAGGCCTTTGTCCTGCAGTTGACGTAGTCAGGCTGATGATGATGATGATGATCTCTGGGTGCGTCGCCTCCAAACGTCGGTAAAATGCAAGAAGGACTCTATACAAAAATGGTAATTCAATTGATGGGGAACTATGGTTTATGCGGAAAGCCGGCAAGAAGACACGTAGCGATGGCCCCAGATATTAGCAAGCCAGTGTCTGAGCTGGCGTGCCGTCCTTGCGTAGTATTTGCAGTAAACTGTGGAGGCACAAGGTAGAAGCCGTGGCGGAAACGTCGGGGAATGCAAAACCGCCTTGATCTCGTAGCCAACGCCGGAGAACTTATCTAAAGGAGCCAGCAGCATAGCCGCCACTGCTCTTGACGAGCGATTGACGCCAACATCCATTACCACCCCACATGCGCACGCTAACGACTCAGTTTGCACTCGCAATACGCAGTACAGCAACACCGTCTGCCAGTATATCGAAGCTGAAAGAACCGTGCACCACACCAGGCACGATTCCTTCAATAGAATATAGAGCATCTTAAACCATTTATGGTATTACTTCACGCTTGCAATGATCAATGATAGTTCCCAGATATTTTCGGGAAAGTGTTTTATCAAGGGCGTCGAAAGCGTTGGTTTGGCAGAGCACATTCTAAACCTAGAAATAACTTTTCAACAACATTTTTGTCGGTACAAGCGGCTGATAAAAAGTAATTCACTCCCTTAGCAAATAAAGAAGCTTAAAGGGCCAGTCAACAGGCTCCGACTTTATTTGACACCCCCAAAGCAAGCTCGCGCATTTTTCGCACGGCTGACCTACCTCCTTCAACGCGCAGTGAGGTCAACTCGGCGATCAGCGACATTGACTTCCTTACTGTTTGTTGAGACTAGGCTTACACCAATAGACGAGCTGCGTGCTGCATAACGTCGCCGATCACCGAATTGACGTCAATGCGCAGAAAAAGGTTGGTCACGCATAAGAAAGATGTTCTAGCTTGTTTGGGTTGTGTGAAAAATGTCGGAGCCTGTTGACTGGCCCTTTAGTATAAATTCGGCTGTTTACCTCAAATTTTTGATGGCTTTTAAGGTGTTTAATTGAAATCAATTTATTTTCAATCTATTTCCTTGGAATGCACGAAGGCCTGAACAAAAAGTGGCAACTCTAACGTGAAAGTTCGGGCCCTCTGTGTACTAGGCATGCAACAAAGAGAGATATTGTGCACACACGCACGTTTACCGTACACAATGCCCAAAGAAGTGCAGAGAATATGCACATAAAGTTAAACAATACTACTTTAATCACTACACGCATAAAAAAGAAAATGAGTACATGTATAGCTGTGAAACAAGAAAACAATGCGTAAAAGTGTTCCTAATATTCCTCTAAGAGCTTACCTCATATCCTTGAAGGCTCTACAACGAGAGAAACCAGGTACGCGAGTAAAGTCCGTTCACCCGTGTCCTACGTTGACCCGCGTAATTGAGTAGCAATGATTACTCACTGTTTGGCCACTATTTGTCGGAGTCTTTGGAGTTCCTTGAGACAATCACTCTTACGTAAACCATCAGCTGCGCCAGCAGAGCGGGAAAAATAAAAAGAGATGGTTTTGGTGCTTGCGCTTTCTAGGGAAATGCGGTAGAGATCCCGTTAAATTGCTCGTTAGAACTGCCTTGTAAAAATAAATAGCGATTTTGAAATTACCGATAAAAGCTATTAGGCACTGGAATACGCATACACAACAACATGTGAATGTAAACATTCGACAGAAATCTGTCTGGTCGGGTTTGAAACTGGAAGATGACTTAGACTCCAACCAAAAGTTTTGAAGAAAGGCAATGTTTCGAAACCGACTTGGTTCCTTCCTCAGGGGTGACTGCGGGACTACGTAGCAGCGGCGTCTTCAAAGCACTCGTGGGGCGGATAATGACCTCCTACTCTCTCTCTCTCTCTCTCTCTCTCTCTCTCTCCTTTTGCCGTGCAGCGCAGTGTATACACATAAACTGCGCTCCAAGGCAAAACGAGAGAGAGAGCGGGGGGGGGGGGGGGGGGGGTCATTATCCGCCCCGCGAATGCTTTGAAGACGCCGCTGCTACGTAGTCTTTCAGTCACCCCTGAGGAAGGAACATAGTCGGTATCGAAACGTCGGGTTTCTTCAAAACTATTGGCTGGAGTCTAAGTCATCTCCCAGAACAACACGTGTTCCACCGTGTGGACCACAAATGTTTCGTTTTTCAGACATCAATCGAAATGGCCTCAACGCCGCTGGGACAAGACCTTTAAAATAAGTTGAAATGCTTGTTTACTGAATTTTGTTTGCTACACTTTTAGCCGGAAAGGCCTGAAGTAGGGTAAGTCGTTCGTTTTTCTAGGGTCTCTGCTGCAACTGATCTTGAACCAATTTTAGACTCAAAGCGCAACTAACTACAACGGCTCAACTGTAACCTCTTAGCACTGGTGTAAACGTAGGTCCTCGTAGACTGCTCCAGAGGAACTAACAGCTGATCCGCCTGGACGAATGCAAAAAAAATCACAGCATATCAAAGAGGTGAATGATATTAAGAGGGGCGAAGCTCTAGAGACTATCATTGTTACTCGTGGATTTCCGTGCACGATCACCCTATGAATCATATTAGGACTCAGAACACTGTGCCTGTTTGCCTTTCTATCCGTTTCTCTGTCTGTCTGTCTGTCTGTATGTATGTCCCTCCGTCCGTCCGCCCCTAAGGAGCTTCGCCCCAAAACCACTAGCGCCATCTATTGATAATATTTACAAAAATGTATACAAACAACGCCATCTATTGAGCGATTCCTAAACTAGAAAAGGCTATATACATGCTACATATAACACACTACATACAAACGGAGGACAGAACGACCCAAAGCCTAAAGATGCATTCACACGTGAAAGGAAAATTCCGCTTCTTCGCGAATTGAATAGTTGCGTGACCTGTTCCATTCGACAAAACCGTGGAGGCATCGTATGCACACCGCCGGAGCGCGGCTACGGAATCCGCTTGCATGCTCTCGATTCCCACGCTTACGCAACGCTTCTCCTGCTATAGCGCCAGATGACGCCAGGTACAGAGTGCATTCGAAAATGGAACGTTATTCGAAACGGCGATCGTATGCGAGCGCACGCGAGGGGTTTCCATCAACGTTTTGTTTTCATCCGTGGCGCAAGCGGAGGAGGCCGGACGAGGGGAAGGTGAGAAGTAGAGCACTGCACGGACCCGGGCTGGCCCGAGAGCCCCGGCCCAGCCCGGCCCACGGGCTGGGTAAGTGGCTGTTGGATCGGGCCCGCGCCTGCGGCAGGTCCGAATCAGGCCCGGGTCTCATATGCATCTGTATGGTAGGCACGCTGTTTTACTTCGTTTTGTGGGGTTTAAAGTACCGATGTGACACGTAATAATCGAAAAGCTTCATTTGAGGGCTTAGGGTAATTTAGCTCATTAGCCTAAATAGTACAGTAGAAGACGCCGAGCATTTTGCTCTATCAGCATGATACGCGTAATATTAAGACGCCCCTAACTGAATTTTACACTATTGAGTGAACGACACTCTTGAGTACCTTGTAGGAAAGGCTTACCAGGTGGTATTGCTGCCAGAGCACTGGTACATTGCCTAGAGTAGTGTATATAATATGTACGCGTATTTCGTTAAGGAGGATGAAAGAATAAGCGAAAGGACAGGGAGGTTAGCAAGTTCTTAAACCGCCTGGCAACCCTGTGCTAGGGAAAGGGGTCTTGCAAAAATGTTGCACAGACAAAGAGAGAGAAAATACAAAAAATAGCGACAGAGAAAGGGCAACATTCAAAAGAATAAGAGTCTTAAGTCTGTCTCTGAGGCCAGTTGTCCGCAAAAAGCGTAGCAAAGCTTTCAAAGCTTTCTGGGCTAAGGATGGGCTTGGCCAATGACCCAGAATCTTTTCTTCCGACAAAGGCCGATCATCTAGTCTATCCAGAGCTGCAGTAAGTTCTTGTCTTGGCCCGTTTAAATCGGTGCACTCACATAGAAGGTCTGCGATGGTTTCTTTAGAGCGGCAGTAAGTGCTTGTAGAAGAGCTGGCCATTCCGATAAGATAGGGGTATGCGTTCGTGAAGGCCACTCCAAGCCAGAGGTGGTATAGAATAGCCTTCTCAGCTCAAGATATTCCAGCGAGAAGACGAAGATGGAGACCGGGATCTAAGTTGTGCAGGCGCGCCTTTGTGAATTCTGTCGAGTTTCACTGTACCGGTGTGTGATCACGAGCAAGCAAACGAAGTCTTGTAGCTGCTTCGGTTCTTGAGAACGGGATGGCTGTGTATTGAGTACCGTCATGTGCATATCTAGCTGCCTCATCTACGCGGTCATTGCCATATATACCGCAATGACCTGGTATCCACTGATCCACTACGCTGTATTGTTTCTCGATTACTTGGTAACGAAGAAGACTCATTTCAACTGTAACTGTTCATTAGGTCCATGGCGAAAGGGTGACATGAGACATTGAAGAGCTGCCTTCGAGTCCGAGAAGATAGGCCAAGTTTCCAAAGGCTCTTCAACTATAAACTCCAGAGCTACACGTCAGGTGGCGAGTTCCTCAGCTGTCGACGACGTCAAATGCGATATCATGAATTCATTTGTGATGTGCCTCACTGGAATAACTGCCGCCCCGGCTCAGGTTACTGAAGGCGCAGAGTCATCCGTGTAAGTGTGAAGGTATTTGTTGTGCTTTTCTTTCAGAAAGAATAATGTGGCCTGTTTCAGCGCTAGATGCGATGACATTTTTTTCTTATTTTGGATGCCATGAATGGTTAGGATGATTTCAGTGGGTGTAGGCACCACAATGATAACAGCGGCCGTGCTGCATGCGTGGATTGCAACGGAAGAACTGCGCAATGCTGAGCTACAGTTGCACTGAACCCTGAGTGGAGCCTAGAAGTTTGAAGTGAGGCAAAATGATGTAATAGAATCCGAGCGAATTGTCTTAGCTGCATTCTCAAAGCGTCTACGAGGATGTATGTGTTCACGCTCAATTATGACTGTCGCTGCTATGCTCTCACGCCCACCACTCCTATTTCCAGATGCGTACTTGACCTTCTAGTGCCTCCACTTACCTCTCTGTTCAACTTGTGTCTAGCCACAGGAGTTTTCTCCGAGAAAACGCATCATGCTAAAGATAGCGTGTTGTACAAATTGGGAAATAAAAATGACTTCTCATATTACCGTCCAATCGCAATATTGCCTGTTATTTCTAAAGGGCTATAAAAGTTTATCTGTAAGCAAATTGTATCTTTCTGCGATAAGCCTTCTTTGATTGCGTCAGAACAATTCGGTTTTCGTCAAGGTTTATCAAGTGAACACGCTTTGCTAGCACAAAAAGAAATCATCTTAAAGCGATTTGAGGAAAAGAAGCTTACACTGGGTATTTATATTGATTTTTCTAAGGCGTTTGACAGAATACACCAGCAAACTCTGTTTACTAAACTAGAACTTTATGGTTTCTGGGGTGTAGCCCTAAATCTCATCAAATCTTATCTACGGAATAGAAAGCAATGTGTAAGCATTAAAGATAAAAGTTCTTCGCTATTAGACATAAACACCGGTGTTCCGCAGGGAAGTGTGTTAGGCCCGTGTTATTTAACATCCATGTTGATGATTTGTGGGCTTTAACGTCCCAAAACCACCATATGATTATGAGAGACGCCGTAGTGGAGGGCTCCGGAAATTTCGACCACCTGGGGTTCTTTAACGTGCACCCAAATCTGAGCACACGGGCCTACAACATTTCCGCCTCCATCGGAAATGCAGCCGCCGCAGCCGGGAATCGAACCCGCGACCTGCGGGTCAGCAGCCGAGTACCTTAGCCACTAGACCACCGCGGCGGGGCATTTAACATCTATGTAAACGACATAGTAACAGTTAGCGAGAACGTCAAATTTTCAGTTTACGCTGATGACCCAAGCTTGTTCCTCCAATCCGACGACGTATCTAATCTTAGTGTACTAGCTCACGACGCGCTAGAAAAGCTACAAAAATGGAGTGAAGTGAATTCCCTTGTTATCAATGCTTGTTATCAATGCTGCGTCGATGTACCGGAGATGCATCGCCAGTGTTGATGCAGTGCTTTACGATGCTGGTTTGACCTAGCGGACGGTCTCAGAATTCGAATACGTCAAAGTACGATTCCAGGACGTGACGGAGCGCGTCAGTTTGATGCTGCAAAAGGTCCACCGCGATCTTTTTTTTCACATTAGAAGATGGACTCTCTGTCGAAGAACAGGCTTGCGTGCAGTTGGGGCGACGCACATACTTGGGGTACAAAGCTGAGATGACGCAATCCTAAGGGGGTGTCAGCGTCGCGAGGGCTATTCCACACGGAAGCAATTATGGACACAAAGCAAAGTTCAGCAAAGGGATGCAAGCACGGTTTTCCCGTAACGTAATAATAGTGTGCGGAAAAGTAACATTGCGCGTCGGATGGACGGTGTAATGGGCGTGAGCACGTAGTCTCCATCAGGTACAGGTGGCAACGCTGTTACGGCAATGCAGGTGACTGTTTGCGGTGACAAACGGACATGTTCAGAAGAGCAGAGACGAAGTTGGGGTGGACTGGGCGTATCAGGCGTACAGGGCAGGTAAAGTTGTACAGTGCTAGCTGAACAGTCAATGAGGGCCGAATGGGTGGACAAAAAGTCTAGACCGAAGAAAACATCATTGGTGCAGTTGGTGAGAACAGTGAAGAGGACGGAGGTTTGATGTCCGGCTATAGTAACGCGTGCTGTGCAGACACCAACGACGGCAGTTGCACTACCATCAGCAACACGAACACATCGTTAAGGGGCTGGAGTTAAGACTTTCTTTAAGCGGCCACGAATGTGCGAGCTCATAAAAGAAATTTTGGTGCCAGTGTCGACTAAAGCTTTAACAGGTAAACCATCCACTTTTACCCTCAATCAAGTTCTGGTTGGTCGGGAGGGTCAACAGAGGAATTGTAGGGCAAGTCGTAGCAGCAGCGTCACCTCCAGGAGCGGCACCAGTTGGTCTCCCGAAGGAAACCGTCGGGCGAAGGACGGGGTGGCGGAGGAGACCGCGAGAATCTACGTCGCGGTGAAGGCGAGCGGCTGTACTGGGCATTGGTCGTGGCGGTCATGTCGTAATGTGCTGAGTCGCCACGGCGGGTGGGTTCTTGGCCAGAAGGGCGGGCTGATGTGTCGAAGTTCGTGAAGTTAGGCTTTGTGCACGAGGGCGAGATCCACGTGCTTCGGCAATGACGCGAAATGTGTCCCACTCGTTCGCAACGAAAGCAAATTGGCCTGTCGTCAGGCGTCCTCCATGCGTTTGGATCTCGGTTACGTGGAGCAGGACGCCGGTAGTGCTGACGTGTGTTCAAGGTAGGTGGATGGACATCGGGTCGGTGCACAGAACAAATCGTCTGAAGGCCCACGTTTGCCCATTCTTGGCGCACAACGCTCTGTATGAGGGATATGGTGGGCTGAGGATCGTTCGGCGTCAGGACCCTCAAGGGTGCTGGTGACATCGCTTCGATTTCGCGTCGAACGACCCTCAATGTCAGCAGAGGGTGGATTGGGCTGGGTCTCAAAATGGAGGTCCTCACAAGTTGATGTTGCTGTGGTGTTAGGAAGACAGGTGAAGTGGTGGGCAATGCGACGGCTTCTAGCCTCTGGAAAGTGTCGGCACTCCTTAATGACGTCTTGAACTGTCGAACAGCCTTTAAATACAAGAAGCCTAAAGGCATCATCAGCGATGCCCTTGAGTACGTGTGCCACCTTGTCGGCTTCGGTCATGGTGTTATCAGCTTTACGGCAGAGGGTCAAGACATCTTGAATATAGGCCAGGTAAGATTCCGTGGATGTCTGCACACGGTTACCAAGCTCTTTCTCAGCGGCCTGCCTGCACACGGCAGATTGGCCGAACAACTCGCGCAACTTCGTCTTACAGACGTCCCAGCTGCTGAGCTCTTCCACGCTGTTGTTGAACCACGCCTTGGCCGTACCTTTCAACTAAAAAAATAAGGTTTGCCAGCATCATGGTTGGGTCCCATCTGTGGTTTTCACTCACGAGCTCGAGCTGAAGCCACTCATCAACGTCTTTGCCGTCAGTACCCGAAAAGTTGCAAGGATCGCGGGGTGGAGTGGTCACAATGACCACATGTGAGGTGGGCGCCGTTGATGCGCGAGGCGTGGCTGTTGGCGCAGCATCCCTGTCGGTAGACATGTTAGAAGCGGCAACTTGGCGTCCGCTGCGAAGCTCCGTTGTGCTTTGCTACCCCGCACCTTCCACCAAAATGTTACGGGAGGTACACAAACAAACGAAGTTACAGCTAAGATATATTTCGCCAAGCCTAAGCCAAGATGGCAAGCCAGAGCGTGCCCCACATCCCAGAATCATGTCGTCTTTCTCGCTGATTCTTCAGCGTGATGTCTCGTAACAATATGTTTTAGTGCGTGAATTACTTAACTCGTTATACGGAAACGAACGCACTGACATCGGCCACAGCAGCCGCTGTTTCTTCTTTTCTGTTAGAACGGGTCATACTGCGTCACGGTGCTACATGGGTTGTCATCAGTGACCGTGGACGGCAATTTATCACCGATGTGGTTGAAAAAATTTTGCGCCTCTGTGGCTCCTCTTATCGCCACTCCACCCCTTACCATCCGCAAACTAACTGTCTCATTGAGAGAACAAATCGAACTGTTACGAATATGCTATCGATATAGGTTGATGCTGACCATAGGAACTGGGACGCCGTCTTACCGTTTCTTACTTACGCGTATAACAGAGCTAAGCATGAAGGTACTGGACATTCGCCCTTCTCTCTGCTTTACGCACGAAATCCACAGAGTTTTCGGGACACTCTATTACCTTTCTGGCATCAGGAAGATCTGTCCATCGCTCAGAAGTTGTGTGGTACTGAAGAAGCACGTCAACTAGCGCGCCTTCGAACATTGTCCTCTAAAGAACACAGCAAGAGTCGCTACGATGCCAAGCGTATCCCCGTAGAGTTTTCTCCTGGTCACTATGTTTGGCTGTGGATTCCTGTTCGTAGAAAAAGATTGTACCGGAAGTTTCTAGCAAACTATTCCGCCCCATTCGTGATAGTCACTTGTCTCAATGACGTGAATTACGTTGTCGCCCGAGTGACAGCCTATAACCGGCGTTAGCGCACTTCGCAAATTGTTCACATCGCCCGCCTCAAACAGTATCATCATAGGCTTATTTAACTCGCTCGGCGAGCTTCGTCTGCCGCCGGGGGAAATGCAACAAAGATGCGCGAGCCTACGGGGCACGGAAGAAGAAGAAGAGTAGTGGAGCGGCGCTTGAAGTGTGTGGTTGGGTGAACCGGACTAGGCCTGTCTCAGAAGTACGCTGCTCTTTCCCAACGCCATTTCACCTCACCTGTAAATAAACGCAATCACTCGTAACAATTTCTTTAACAATATTTCATAACGTCTCGCTAAAGAAGATTGCAACACAGTCACCTCCACTCCGCATGCTTCTTGTAACATTTATTCTCATGTGCGTGGGATCTTCTGAATGTTTATTCTTGACCTTTTACCTTTTCTTCCCCACCATATTCACCGCTTTTTCTTTTTGTCACTCATCTCATTTTCCTCTATTGCCACAGCCGTGAGCTGCAAGTCTGCAATCAGTACTGTGGGCCACAGACAGCCATACATCACTCCTCAAATCGCACTGAGGTCTTCAACCATCAGCCACTCACTCACCAGCTTCCGGTGCCGGCGGGGGATCCCACTTCGGACAATCGACACACAGCGTACTGAAGAGAGGGAAGTGCCAAAAATACCGCAGGCTGATTATTTTCAGGGCCCTAACAGACAGTTATTTAGAAAAATCTTAGTCTGCTCTTGCTTTAAGACATAACACTTTTAAAGATAAGGCTCTCACACAGAGACGATGAGTTAGGCATCGTTCTTTATTAGATCGGCGTTCTTTGTTAGCTCTGATGGTCGCCGAAACAATTTTTTCAATTTTTTTTCGTGCAAGGCATCACGGAAAAGCGCTTGTCACCATATTTCAGCGCTTTTGCAGCGTCATTATATTATTTGCCATTGGAAAAACTGGGTGTGCACCAGTTGACTTGAATAGGCACTTGTCAATACACTGATACGTGCATAGAGTGTAACTACCAATATGCATGCTTGATTCATGCTGTAATTTTTCTAGTTTGTTTATAGTGCGATAAATTATCCAAAAGTATAACACCTGGTGTTGAAAAAAGTGTTCAGAAGCCCCATAAATTAGAAAAAAGGTTATATTTCTGCACTGTTTCTCATGAATTTTTTTGTTGGGGCAGACTTTCCAAGTTGTTCACAGCCGGTATTTGGAAGTGTGATTGTAAAATTTAAAAGAATGAACTTTTTTTAGTGAAGTTAGGCAGTTTTGCCAATCAGTAGAATTCAAGCTCTTCCTGCAAGCAAATCATTTCAGCTTTCTGATATAAACTGGGGTTGCATACGCAGTAAAAGAAAAGTAAACATAATTCGACGGTGAAATCTAATGGCGAAAACACATGCTGCGCATCGTGCGCGCACACAGTGACAAAAAACGGGCCTGTTATTTCCATACAAGTAGAATATAACAGTCGAAATATACAAACGTGATGGCAGAGAAGTGCAGCAGTGTCAGTGGTGGAAAAAAACTATAATGAAAAATGACTGGAAAACAGCGACATGCGTGTACATTGCGCAAGGATTCTATATATGCCCAATTCATTCACTTTTCGTCAATGTTCACCTAGGGTGGCACCACCTCTACAATTTAGAAGATTAGTACGTGAGGTGGATAGCGGGCTAGAAAGCTTGAACGAGTACCCCGCCAGCAACGTAACTGTGTTTTCTAAGCCATTTTAATTTAATTATTACTGTGAAATCCATGGAGGCTTGGACGCGTTTTGTGCTCACACAGTTGCGTCTGATATGCTGAGAATATTGAGGCACTCGCTACCAAGACAGCCGCTGCCGGCACAGTTGCGTCTGGTATATTTACTAGATCGAGGCAGCCGCTACGGGCCATGTGAATGAACGCGTAACACTTTTTATAGTTTTGCTTGGTTATTGCGCAAATTAACCATTGATGCCAGGGCCAAGACAATAGTCAAATTATAATCAAGTAGCCAACGTCACGTTTTTGTCAACGCAGCCTTTAAAAATTGGCCAGCCTGGCGTGAAGTAGCCAAATCTGGCCACCGCGCCTATCAATAACTACTCAGAATAGCTTAAAGTTCATTGTCTGCCTGTGTGAGGAACGCTTGGGGGCGCCAATTCAAGCGATCGTCTAAGCATCGGCTTCGTATTGTTCTACTCTGTTTTGCTGGAATTTAGCTATGCGTTTGATGCCTTTTGCTCCAGTCGACGCCTGATAACTTGAGGACCAGTTCTAATTATTTTGTCCCGGTGGGTGGACCCTTTGCCGACTTTTGGAGGATTTTCCTGCTCGACCACAGCGTGGCTTGCTAGGCCGAAGGTTAGGTATAGCTGAGCCTAAAGCTAGGCTTAGTGCAATTGAGCTATTCAAGGTGGCTATGCAAGTCACTGTGCAAGAGGAGGACATTTTTCCCCAAAACTTCCAGTGTACAGGATGAACAACGGCGCTTTCTAATCGTAAATTAACTAAAGAGTACGTGGGCACTGAAGTTCCAGGCCCGGCATATGGCAAAATTGGTGGCACCCAACCTCCCGCCAACGTGAAGAAACTCTTCGCCAACGCGTCAAGGCTGCCTCATCTACCAAGGGAGCATTTTCGAATCACGGTTCGGCCCCGGGGAGGCCAGAACGTAAAAAGTACCAGTATGGTCAGAATTTATCAACTCTTCACGCCCGCAGTGCGTCTCTCAACTACGGATATCACAAAAGACATCATTTGTCCGAACCTCATGATTGATTGATATGTGGGGTTTAACGTCCCAAAACCACCATATGATTATGAGAGACGCCGTAGTGGAGGGCTCCGGAAACTTCGACCACCTGGGGTTCTTCAACGTGCACCCAAATCTAAGCACAGGGCCTACAACATTTCCGCTTCCATCGGAAATGCAGCCGCTGCAGCCGGGATCCGTCCGAACCTCATGCAAAGCACTTTTTTGACTAGTACGTCATTGCAAGCAAACCCAAAGGCCTAGGCAAATTTACAGGCCATCATCACTAATAACTCCGCTACAAGATTAGCTCATACTTGGCGGCGCCCTACAACACACGCAAGAGCATCACAAACATGGATATGGAGATTGACAACAAATAACTCAGAATACTTCTAATTCAGCTGAGGAATCTCAATGTTCTCGAAGTGTGGCGAATAAAGAATTCTACCCCAGTCGTTACTTTTTTCGAAGGACTTCGAGTACCAAATTACGTCCTCTGCGGTCCCAGCATATTCAAGCGCACCCTCTACCAACGACAGACAGACGTCTGCGGTGTCTGTAATATACTTGGTCACCGAGTCGCCGTGTGCCCAACTCCAGGAAATGTCATCTGCCGGGAATGTGAAATGACCACCCTGGCGACCAGCAGCACGTTTTCTCGGTGAAGTGCGCCTTCTGTGAAGCCCTGATCAAACGACTGACACAACCTGTTGACAAATTTTAGAGATACATAACGCTGTCAGAATGCAAAGAAGAGAGCGACGCTACTTTGACAAGGAGTTCTCACCAATATATGAGCTGTCCAAACCGTCCAACAAGTCCTGGTCCAAGTCCAAAAGCTCTAGGGGGTGCTCCCGATACAGGAGCGGTACCCGATCCACAAGTCGACTTGAATGCTGGTCGCCAGCATTTAGGTGCCTGCTACCACGGCGACCGAGTGGGCTGACCACGTCAAATAATCCACCAGGGCAGAACAATGATAGAATAATTCAGCTGGAATTGAAAAGCGTTGCACTAAAAAAGGCATTTGCGCACTGAATAGTCTAGATAGTCGCACTCAAGAATGCTAATAATGCTAAGAGAGAGGCTCTACAATCTGTGGGGTCACTAGACTCGAAACGCCCATGCACACGCTTATGAAAACGCCTGTGGAAACGCTCGTGAAAAAGCCCGCAAAAAATGCCTGTTGAAACGCCCATGAAAGTGCAGTGCACTGTTCGTACAGCCAGAAAGAGGGCATTGAAGAGGCCCGCACATGATGAGAAACTGCATAGTTTTAAAACGGAGATCAGAGACATGTGCCAGTCGCTTAGCGAAACAGTTGCATTTGTTTATGGTAAGGACTGTAGCGAGCGCGAGCAAGCACGTGAGACGACATCGAAGGTGGCCGATGGGGCCGTGCCGACCTCACCAATTTATTTCAGGCCTGATGTGGAAACGCGGCGCCTGCCAGCGTCCGACACGCCAGGTACGTTAGCTCGTTCTCCCCTCACGGTGCTCGAGCAAGCATCAGCTGCGCGAGAGGCGTGGCGCGGGGATCAAGAAATGATGATGGTGAGGATGGCACTACAGGACGATACCATGACGGACAAGTTCAGAGCGCTGGATGATAAGGTCAATGTGTTCAATGCTAACGTCTGAGCATCGGACGCCAAGGTCAACGCGCTCGAACGCAGGCGCATATATTTAGAGCATAACCGTGGCACGTCCGCTTAAAGATTTCAGAATTTGGCAGTAAAACTGCCCCGCAAGATGGCGGTCCTGTATGTTTAGTATAGTCAATTCACTCCAGTGTTCGCCCCGCCACGGTGGTCTAGTGACTAAGGTACTCGGCTGCTGACCCGCAGGTCGCGGGTTCAACTCCCGGCTGCGGCGGCTGCATTTCCGATGGAGGCGGAAATGTTGTAGGCCCGTGTGCTCAGATTTGGGTGCACGTTAAAGAACCCCAGGTGGTCGAAATTTCCGGAGTCCTCCACTACGGCGTCTCTCATAATCATATAGTGGTTTTGGGACGTTAAACACCACATATCAATCAATCAATCAATCACTCCAGTGTTCCTTTGTAGTGTCTCGATAATTCATATTACTTATAAAACGAATGACTCTTTCTTGAAAAACAAATAGTGATTGCAAATTAGATCGCGGAGTGCTTCCCCAAACTAATAGACAATAATGAAGGTATGATTACACAAGAACATATTACAATTGTTTTTAAACCATAATGGCAACAAATTTCTCATTTTGTAGATTAAACCAATAGAACTGGGAACTTTAGAATACATATGATAGCCTGATATGTCCGATTTGGCCTATACATGATCAAAAATTACGCCTAAAAGCCATATGGAGTTCACACGCGATAGAACACCAGTGCGAAAAGTAATACTGGGTTCATCGTCTATGATCTTGTTTTTCGGTCTTACTAATATGAACTTTGTTTTCTTTTCATTGAGCTCTATTTTATTGGTTATGAGACATGTCAACAAACCAGCCGGCCACGTCCTTGCGTCGCTTGCTGCTGAATCTATATCACACCCAGAAATGAAAATATTTGTGCCATCTGCATGCATAACCATTTAAGGAGTGCAAGAAATGTTGACTATATTATTGTTATCCAAAGAAAACGCAGTTGCCCCAATACTGAGCCCTGTAGTACACATGTGCGTATATTTATGTAGCTAGATGCAAAACTATTCCCACTAGCGCATTGTATCATTGAATATAGGTAGCCCTTAATCAAATTTAAAGAAGGCCTCTTATTTTATAGTATGGCTTTTTAAGCAAGAGAACTTTATAAATAACCCAATCATATGTTTTTTTCATTTCCAGGAACAGCCCCACTGTGAAACGTCTACCTTCTATGTTCTTTTCATTTCATCCTTCACGCGCAGTAACGCCCATTCTGTTGATTTTTCCTTCTGAAATTCCGGTTTGATATTGCGTTTATTTTCACAAGGAAGCTAACTAAGCCCGTGTTAATACCATTTTCGGCCACTTTGCTGAACACAGATAAAACAAAAATTGAATGATAATTTGAAAATGAGTTTCAGTTACCTCCTTTGTGTATAGATGAGACCATTTTCAGCTTATGAGAAAAAGTTCCCTTGGTTAGCATTTGGTTGCAACTATGTGAAAGTTCCGAAGCTTCTATATCTGCGACGTATTTGAGTGCCTGTGATTCATTAGCATCAATCTCAGCCGAGCAGTTCTTCCGTAACTTCAAAATAACTGTTCTATTTATCGAGTCCGATTCAAGACGACTGCCAACTCCACCAGTTTGACGGCTGGCAGCCTTGCCGCACAGTCAATTCCAGCTGTCACTTCCTGAGAGGGTCCCATTCGATTAAATAACCTCACAAAATTGTAATACCAGTTTTAGCTCATATTTCATGTGCTGGGTATATATGCACGTGCAGTCAAGGTCCTTGTCTCCACCATCGGCGTGACCACTGTCGTCAGTGTCTACAAGTGATGGAGAAAACATGAAGAAATTGGGAGTAAGCGATATTCGCTACTTCGCAAATTGTTTGAATTTCAATCTTCTGCCAAGAAGTCACTATATAATCGGCACTGGTTTAAACAGGGACCACAAGACACGTGGGTAGGCACGCTTGAGCCATGCTGGCTGAAAAGTACGCAGAACCGGAAGAAGCGGTGCACACCGGACAGGTGCTCCCATTCTCCGCAATCATATATGTCTCGCACCATTTTTTGACGATATGTTGGCCCGGAATGCAACTCATATATTCGCTTTTAGCTGTTATACGCTGAGGAGCGTACAAGAAATAATTCAAAGTCGTGAATTGAAGACGCAGGACTCTACACGACCTAATCAGGCAATTGAAGTGAAGCCGCTGCCAGGCGTCACCATGATTAGAGCACTGTGAGCTTCGCGCAGAGGCAGTGTCGCATTGGTATTATCGTTTCTAGAGCGTCGCCCGCACTCAGCGGTTGGGGCGTAGCTTGGCGCCCCTCTGAACATGTGATCATACTGACGATGTTGTAAGGCGCTGAATGTCGCGTAAAGTTTTGCGCGCTGTGAGCCTTAGAGATGAAATGAATTTATGAAACACACGCAATATATACTTGGTTAAAAAATGCTGTTGCATACCGAGACATCAAGTGACTGTGGCATCTTGAGCTCGAATTTTGGTGTCACTGATTTTTTACACTGCATTTTAGTAAGTGAGGGGTCGGCCATGCGGTTTCCCTTATAACGTAATTCCAACGTGATACTTGCGTCACATATATTTCTGGATGGCTAAGATAACCATGTACATTTCCTTTTCGCGCATTTCACATCTAGTAGCCGCGTACGCAATGGTGCGTCCAGTCTTGTACGGAACAGTGTTTCAAGAAATGACGTTCAAAGTAAGTAGTTTATTTTGGGAGGAACAGAGGAGCACTACCGTTCTATTCAGGATTAAAGGAAATGTGATGGCAACTCGCTATGTCTGCGAAGAAACGGCAGTGGGAACGGCACTGCTTCTGTAAATCTTTAACGGTATTGAACAGGTTCACGCAGCACATCATGCAGAACTTGGTATGGGCAACTAAGTGAGAAGCAACAATGTGGCACTCGCCTCTCACGTTAGGATGCATCTAGGTTTCCATTTCATGGCACCCGCTGGGGGCTCAGGGAAGCGTGCGATGCTGAGACTAACCACAGTTGGAAAGAACAGCTGTGTCTTCAATAACACTGCTGTGAGGCTCGCCATGTGTTGTAAAAAGAAAGTTATCATCATCAGCACGCACGCTCTATACTTCCATACAGTTTCGTTCGCAGAACACGTGCGTCATTTGGTCCGCCGTGTGATGCAATATCTTTGATGCGTGAGCACGAGTACAGGAAGAGAAAGAGATAGAAGAAAAAGAAATTCTTGGTGAAGAATTCACCGGTGAACTGAGTTTCAACGCCGTATACCAACTATCTCAAAGCGAGTGTCCTAACCACTCGGCCAAGCAGTGGTTTTAGTCCTTAAAGTTCGAAGCACTCTAAGTGGTTATTTTAGGTGGTTTACGTGGCTTAAGTGGTTACTTCAAGTGGTTATTTTAAGTGGTTACGACCATCAGAGCACGCTGTCGTGTGCTCTGATGATCGCTTGGCGTAACACAGTGAACACCATATATAGCATATTAAGCTGCAGCGCGTTCTTGCAGCATAGTCAGGTTTAGCATAGCGAGATGTCGCATCACATGAATTATTTTGCAGCCAGGCTTTAAAAATATTACGAAAGGAAAGATTTTCGCTATAATGTGGAGATAACAATAGAGAGCATTGTTCAGCATCTTAGAATTCCGCATGCACAGCTGTTTTTTTCTACAAAATTTGGCATTGTAGTATTGTTGATGAAGAGCGTTACATTTTGACTTGAAACTTCCACGCGCCTATTTCTTTTTTTTTAACTGCGATGTTCCCCCTCTGGCCTTTCCGGAACAGCACACACTGCTTTTTACAAAAGACCAGCGAAACATTGTTCGCCCAAATATTTTATTGGCGCCAGAACATATAAGTTTCAATGCAATATTCAACAATCGGTTTCTACTCCAAGCTTTAAACTAAATAACACAATAGCCCATTGTTCTCCAGAAATTGAGAGCAAAAATTATTTATGCAAATAAATACAAAGACTCTCTTACTCACAAAAAATATGGCCAATCCGCGAGCACAGGCTGTATGATTTCAAGGCGTGAAATTAAAAAGCCATTCCATTTTTGTAAATTGATTATGCTCGCTTAGCCTGAAATTATTGTCCGGAGAAACAGTCACGGTCATTTAGACTACTTTATTTAGAATGAGGAAACCTTCTTGTTCTAACGTATGTCTCGTTTTTGCTATTCTCGCCTTTCTTCTTACATTGCGAGGAAATGGAAGAACTTCAACAGCACTCGCTTTTCCTAATCTTTCCCCATATCCAAGTGGACGACAACACACTCCTCTGCGTGGAGGGAGACATGATCGAGGAAATAGGCATGGACCTCGCGGGCAAGTGCTGGTGAGGCAACAAGGCCAAGGTCATCTGCCAGTACAGCAGCACCCTCAACGATTACCGCCACGTAGAAACCGTGGCTCATAATTCAAAAAGTGTTCGAGTTCAACTCAGAGGTATGTTAAGTTTTTCGTCTGCGTTAGGCAAATACAGCATAGGAATTTCACAATAGTCAAGTTCTGTTCAGCTTTGAAAACAAGTTGTACAGAGCACTTGGCCTTTTGAATTGCTATGCATGCTGAAAGAACTGTACAAATAATAAATAGCTAAGTTAACAATTATTTCCTTTTTTATTACTTGAAAACAAGCATCGCGAGTGCACAATTACGTCTCGGCACTAAAGTAGACACACTCCTAAGTCTCGATAAAACAAGTTTCAATAAAACAAAACTAATCATCGCCATCTTTGTAAGTCTGAGTATGTGAACTTCATGGGAAACGTCTCTCCCGTGTTCAGTCAATCAACCAAGTCCCCTACTTTCTGCTGCACCGTTATACCTGAAAATTCATACCTGAAACTCAAAATATGACAAGGTATTTCAATTTTTAAAACTCATTTAACATACATCATGATCTATTGTTGACCTAAATTTAGCAATACTTGTTTATTGGCAATTTCATATAATGAAGTTTCATTGCTACAGCTGAGGAAGAACAATACGCAAATATACAATTCTGCTTGCTACAGGGGTTACATGGTTATGCCTGGTACTCCACAACGCATTTTTCTTTCTTTATTCACCAAAAGCAAGGCAGCAAACAGCGGCTGCTGAAGTGGAGCAGAGTGCTTAAGGGCAGCGGCTGTCGCGAAGATGTTGAACCCAGCACTTTCCTCAACTCCAGAAAGGCTGAAAGTGGGGAAATGTTTTTGTACCGCTGATGCGGGGCATGCCGGATCCTTGTGGATCATATCGTTCACTGTTCTGTCATTGAACGCACTGCGATATACACTGCACGCGCCACGCGTCAGTACCCGATTCGGAGCGTTTATTATCTGTGAGTGTCAGGAAACAAGCGTCAGAAGCCTCAGCAGCGACAGGCGCTGAGTAATCCTGCAAACAATTATGATCATTCGGAAATGAATTTCCCTATGGCACATATCTTCCCAGCAATCTTTATTGCTGAAAGCAAAGTTCTCACTTCGTTGGCTATAACGCAGAGCTGACTATCCAGAATTCCCTCATGCAAAAAAGCGATTTTCAGGCTGGATTTACTCTGCGAAAAGCAGATTAACTTTACATCAAGAACATCTGAACTGGAATGCGCATTTGGCGCAAGTACACTTTTTTTCAGTGAAGGAACTGCGGCAATAAACTTTAAGCAACAAGCAATTGCTTTGAGGAGCAGGTGACTGTTGCTATCCGTACTGCTACCACCTACATAAAGCTACGCAGATAGCCTGCCTTGAAATAAAGCTGAAATTTTGTTTCAGCTAGTGCATGAAAGCCACCAAAATACACGATGCTAAAGCGGGTATCCCTCCATTTTTATTGCGGTGCATGATGTCATGAAGGGCAAAACCTACTCACTGTACACGAATGTACAATGATACTGGTTGTCACAATGATTTCATAGAATTTTAGACCATATGTTGTGTTGTTGACATGTGGCGTTTTTTTTTTTTTTTGAGCAGCCAAGTTGTGTAACTCAGTCGTAATTTCAATGGTCTGCCAGAAAACATAACTGTGCCACAGCCTATCCGAAAAAAGCCCCTATATCGTCATTAAATGGTAGGTTCCACAAAATTTCGGTGAATTCTACTACTCAAATCTAGTCCGATACATAGAAAAATAGCTAAATTGAAATTAGAAAAAGTACTTGGTCTCTATGTCACAAGAACCAGTATAACACGAAAGTGAAACGTAGCTACACAAAAGTAGCTGAGCGTTTTTGGTGCATTGTCTCACTGCAAGGGCGAAGGAATGAACACTATTGCAACCAATTTTAACGTCGTGCGTAGAAGGGCAAGCACGTCGACACATGCAATTCTGCGCTCAATAAGAAAGGACATACGAAACGAACGTATGCAAGATGAGCGCGAACTATACTCTTTTTCATACATTATGTGCAACGTTGCCGAAGCTAGCGAGACTTCTTGCAATCAATGCATTTACAACAAAAATAAAGTTCGATGTACTTACCACCAAAAAATTACTTTTTCTTTCGTTATTAGGGCGAGAAAAAAATTGGTAGATCTAAATTGATGATATGCAAACCACGAATGAAAAATGTCGATGTCACTTTAAAATCAGCACAACGTTACGAAGTGGAGGTAAGTGATGCCGTACATGACTTCCATGTCATGATTATCATGTTTGGGTGTGTCGTATACCTTCGTCATCTATTCACGTCTGCTGATACCAAATTTAGTATATCTGGAGCTATCAAAATGGCCGCGAGCGCATCATGAAGAGCCCATTATACTCCAAAGTAGCGATGGCGCGCGCGCACGTTGGGCACAGTGACGCAACGTTAGCAAAACGCGAGCACTCTATACTTTGACGCCATGCGCAACCAGCGTCCGTCGGCGCAGCCCGACGGCAACCGGTGCGAAATGTGACATGCTGCATTTCGCGCCGATGCGTTACCCAGACAACACTGCTTCTCCCTCTTTTTGTGACGGAGGGATGCCGGACATGCTGAAACGCGCATGCGTGAAAGAAACGCAGCGCGGCGGGCGCCTGCGTGTATAAACCTTTTCACAGGAAGGAAAAAAAAACACCGCCATGATGGGCTGTGCGCGGGAGTACAAAGGCTAAGGGTGCAGCGTTGTCAGTGCATTTTCGAGGGGACGCGCTCATTCGCACAGCCCAATGAGGGCTATGGCGGCGCCCAGGAAGGCGCTAATGAAAAGGTGAATATGGCACGACCGGCGCCTGGCATGGCAACGCCGGCGTGACGCGATGAACTGAATGCCGGCGAGCAGGTACACCATGCCACGTCGAAATGTATTGGCGTCTTGACTGTGGCATGTGTTTAGAAAAAGTTTATTCTATCCTGGGACGCAACAAAGCTAAGGGACAAGCGTCTGTATAACAGGCACAATAACAAGCAAAAGACAAAGCACAACATACATTACACATTTAAACAAATGTCCAAGTCCATAGGATGTCCATCGTTCATAGTATTAATAACTATACATACACTACATAAATGCACTAATCACAATATGGACAATGTACATGATGATATATGTGCAGAATTAACAAGACTTGGTGAAGATGTTAGAAAATATGTACAACAGGTATCAATAGTGACACGTGCGGTTCTTTTGGTTTGCGAAGGAAGACGCTATCACTTTCTGTTAAGCGCAACGCAGGCCGCGTTTATCTTGTATGCCACTTTGGAACGCGTTACGACGCGTGTATAAAAAGCCGGCGCAGTGCGCCACTGGGGGTCTTTTTTTTTCCGTCGGCCGACGACTGTTCACGCCGCTGTTGCTGTGAGTTGTGGCCCTGTTTTGCTGGGCACAAGTTCGCCCAATAAACAGTTCGCCTGACACCGCCCTGACTCCTGCGTGCTTCCTCTCAAGTGCTGCGTGTATCACAACCTCGTGACATCTGGTGGAGGTGCTTCTCTGTCCATGTACCGTACGCCCCCGTCCAGCCGTGAGCCAAGCCCAAGCCGCCAAGAGGACGACGCCGACCCGGTCGTTCGAGTGAGCCGAAGACAACAAGGACTACCGCCCGAATACCTGCCGCTCTCCGACAAGGACAAGAAAACAAAGGCTGCTACGAAGCCGGCATCCACGATGACGGAAGCAAGGTCTTCGGCAACCGTGGTCGTCAACCAGCCCAAAGAGCCGCCTACTTTCCGCGGATCGACCTACGAAGACCCGGAAAGCTGGCTTGACATTTACGACCGCGTCGCAGCCCTCAATAAGTGGGACCCGGACGACAAGCTGCGTCATGTGTATTTTTACCTGGAAGACGCCGCAAGGACTTGGTTCGAGAACCGCGAGTCAACGCTTCGAACCTGGGACGACTTCCGCGTTGCTTTCCTGCGCACCTTTGCAAGCGTCGTGCGGAAGGAAAGAGCCGCATCACTGCTTGAAACTCGGGTGCAGCTCCCCAACGAAAACGTAACGATCTTCACGGAGGAGATGACGCGACTTTTCCGCCACGCCGACGCCGACATGTCTGAGGACAAGAAGGTTCACCTGCTTATGCGAGGAGTGAAGCAGGAGCTCTTCGCCGGACTGATCAGAACCCCGCCAAAGACGGTACAAGAGTTCCTCTGCGAGGCTACCACCATCGAGAAGACTCTTGAAATGCGGACCAGCCAATACGATCGGCGCATGTCGCCAGACGTCGCAGAAGTCCGAGGACTCTGCCCCGACGACCTGCGCGAGACCATACGCGCTATTGTTCGTGAAGAACTGCGCCGCATGTTGCCATCGTCTTAGCCCCAAGTCGCCTCTCTCGAAGACGTAGTCCGCGAGGAACTACAGCGCTCACTGAGCGTTCCTGAACGGCCACAGCCCCAACCGGAGGCGATGACCTACGCCGCTACTGCACGATGACCTGTCGCCGCTCCTCGCCAACACCAGGACCCAACGTCTCCGCAGTTTCGTCGCCAGCCACCGCCGCCACCCCCGACGCCTTCCCGCTCGCCAGTAATCCAGCGCTCGCCGAGGAAAACTGACGTTTGGCGCACCCCGAACCACCGCCCACTATGCTACCACTGCGGCGAAGCCGGGCACACCTACCGCTACTGCCAGTACCGTGAGATGGGACTGCGTGGCTTCGACGTGAACGCGCCGCGTCCGCGCCCAGGTGAGCGACCTCGCGACATCGCCGACTACATCGCCGGATCGCAGTGGCAACAACGACGACCATTCCGTTCACCTTCGCCTGGCCGCTACGTCTCCCCGGATCGCCGCCAGTACACCGGCCCTAACCGGGGCCGATCCCCAAGCCCCTACCCGGGAAACTAAAGGCAGCAACCGATGGAGGTGCGGTTGCTGCACGACGCAATGCCGAAGATCCTCCTCCTCCGCCGCCGCCGCTGCCGATGACGACGACCACGACGCACGAACTTTCCCGATGTAGTCGCAGTACGCCGCCTGAGCAGAGTCTTTACGACAAAGCCTCGCCGCCGACGCGACATAGCAGCACCGGACCAAGCCGACGCAGCCGTGATCCGACGCCCCGACCTAACCGGAACGCCAGACGACGAACCACCGACCTCGACGTGATCATCGACGGCCACAGCGTCACCGCCCTAGTCGATACCGGCGCCGACTACTCTATCATCAGTGGTCTCTTCGCCGCTAAGCTCAAGAAGGTAAAGACTGCATGGGAAGGACCGGATATCCGAACAGCAGGGGGCCACCTTATAACACCGACTGGAACCTGCATGGCAAGAGTCACGATTCAAGGCCAGACGTATTCTGTGAATTTTGTGGTCCTGCAGCAATGCTCGCGAGACGTCATTTTAGGCATGGATTTCCTGGACCAGCAAGGCGCAGTAATCGACCTAAGATCCAGGTCAATCACGCTGTCCACGGATAATTCAACGGCGTCAGACTGCAACGTCGCTCACAATGCCTTGAATGTGACAGAAGAGCAGGTAACCATCCCGCCACTGTCGAGCGTCATCATTTCCGTCGGCACCAAAGCGTCTACCAACTTACAAGGTGTCATCGAAGGCGACCAGCACCTGCTCCTAAACCGTCAGATGTGCGTCGCAAGAGGCATAGCCAAGCTTCATAACGGCGAAGCCAAGGTAATGGTGACGAACTTCAGCAACGAATATAGGCACTTAAATAGGGGCACGACGGTAGCACATCTAAGCGAATTTGTGGAAGCGAGCAATGCCTTCGCCCTCACTGATTCTCAGGGAGCCGCAACGTCGACAGCAGTGTCCGCGCCCGCCTTCGACGTCAATCAAAGCCTTTCCAGGCAGCAACAAAAGGAGCTCAAAGCCTTACTCCACCAATACAAGGACTAACTTGAAGGATCCATCAGGGCGCCTCGCACGGTGGAGTCTCAGACTACAAGAATTTGACATCACCGTCGTCTACAAGAGCGGACGAAAGCACTCCGACGCCGACTGCTTGTCTCGCGCCCCTGTCGATCCGCCGCCCCAGGATGACCAGGACGACGACTCTTTCCTGGGACCCATAAGTACCGACGACTACGCGGAACGCCAACGAGCTGACCCGGAGCTCAAGATCCTCATGGACTACCTGCAAGGCAAGACCGCCGACGTGCCGAAAGTATTCCGCCGAGGACTGGCTTCGTTTTTCCTGCGAAACAACGTCCTCCTGAAGAAAAACTTCTCGCCGCTCCGCGCCGACCACCTCCTCGTGGTACCTTCAGCGTTACGTCCAGAGGTTCTGGAAACATTACACGACGACCCGACAGCCGGACATCTTGGTGTTTCCCGCACACTGTCACGAATACAAGAGAAGTACTATTGGCCTCGCCTCGCTGCCGACGTCGCCCACTACGTAAAAACATGCAGAGACTGTCAGCGACGCAAGACGCCGACAACTAGGCCAGCCGGACTTCTGCAACCCGTCGAACCACCTCAACGGCCATTCCAACAAATCGGCATGGACTTACTGGGGCCGTTCCCGACGTCAACTTCTGGCAACAAATGGATTGTCGTAGCGACTGACTACCTCACCCGCTATGCCGAAACAAGGGCCTTGCCCAAGGGCACTGCCGCCGAGGTCGCCATGTTCTTCATTGAGAACATCGTCCTCCGCCACGGAGCCCCCGAGGTCCTCATCACCGACAGAGGTACGGCCTTTACGGCTGACCTAACGCAAGCGATCTTGAGGTACAGTCAGACAAGCCACCGCCGAACCACCGCGTACCACCCACAGACGAATGGCCTCACCGAGCGTCTAAATGAGACCATCGCCGACATGCTGGCCATGTACGTGGACGTCGAGCACAAGACGTGGGACGCCATACTCCCGTATGTAACCTTCGCGTACAACACGGCCGTGCAGGAAACGACGCAGTTTGCTCCATACAAGCTCGTCTACGGACGGAGCCCAACAACGACGCTTGACGCCATGCTACCGGTCGGCACCGACGAAGAAGACCTCGACGTCGCCAGCTACCTGGATCGCGCTGAAGAAGCTCGACAGCTAGCCCGCCTGCGTATCAAGAGCCAACAGACGGTCGACAGGCGCCACTACAACCTTCGACGACACCACACCGAATACCAACCAGGTGACCTTGTCTGGGTCTGGACGCCGATACGACGACGGGGATTGTCTGAGAAGCTCCTGCGACGCTACTTTGGACCCTACAAGGTAGTCCGACGTCGTGGTGAACTGGACTATGAGGTCGTGCCCGATGGCTTAACGTCATCCCAACGACGCCGTGCACGACCCGAAGTCGTACACGTGGTGCGACTTAAACTTTATTACGCGCGCTGATTAGCTGTGACGCATTGTTAATGTAATTTATTGCATGTACTCTCTCTTATGTTCTGTCTTTAGCATCGGGACGATGCTTTTTCAGAGGGGGGTAGTGACACGTGCGGTTCTTTTGGTTTACGAAGGAAGACGCTATCACTTTCTGTTAAGCGCAACGCAGGCCGCGTTTATCTTGTATGCCACTCTGGAACGCGTTACGACGCGTGTATAAAAAACTGACACGTGCGGTTCTTTTCGTTTGCGAAGGAAGACGCTATCACTTTCTGTTAAGCGCAACGCAGGCCGCGTTTATCTTGTATGCCACTTTGAAACGCGTTACGACGCGTGTATAAAAAGCCGGCGCCGTGCGCCACTGGGGGTCTTTTTTTTTCCGTCGGCCGACGACTGTTCACGCCGCTGTTGCTGTGAGTTGTGGCCCTGTTTTGCTGGGCACAAGTTCGCCCAATAAACAGTTCGCCTGACACCGCCCTGACTCCTGCGTGCTTCCTCTCAAGTGCTGCGTGTATCACAACCTCGTGACAATATTCATAAAAGTTACATAACTTACAGCGTTAGAATGAAGTGCATATATAGAAGAGCTCACACCAATATGGGACATACACAAACACATAAAATAGTAAACACATACTGATTACATGCACCAATCAGACATTAACAGGTGACTTGGCTATAGGAACCAGGCCAAGTGAAAGACTAATCGAACGCATCTGTCAACTACGGACAGAAAGCGGCACGACCATTGTCGCAGAAATTCTTCCTCCCCAAGGAAGAACAATTCCTCCGACAGAAACGATAAGAGTTCACAGTAGAGGCGTTCCAGAATTGGAAAAAGAGCACGGCGACGATGACCTGCCGCAACAGCTTCGCACCTATTACGCCATAAACAAAAGGCTCCCGCAGCTATTAGAAGGCGTGCAAAGCGACTACGCGAGCAGCGACCAGATGTTACAAAGCGATTAACACCTAGGCCACGAAAACTAGCGTTAACTGACTTCCAAAACACCTTTGCGATGACACATTGCTTCAGCATATGCTGGTTAGACTCCTGTAACAGGCAGTTAGGACAAGTGGAAGATGGGACCATGCGCCACCTCTCCAATCTGTCCCCTGTTGGGAGTACTCCACATCCAAGACGCCACATAAAGTCACGGAGGTGACCAGGCAAAAACGATGCCGTTATCGCGCTCCACGAGACATGTCTCGATCGTGCTAGACGGGCTGGAGGAACCAGATGAAGCAGAAGAGCCGCCGTTGTATCTACGATGCGGCTTTCAAGAATGTCCACATCAGGACAAACCTGCTGCGCGTGTCGATAAAATGCTACTGCCGTTGAGTAAAATGCAGGCACGTTAAGTGTTTGCAGTGCAGAATTAAGCCGTGCATCAGGTAGTAAATAGCGTAGTTTGGTGCCCAAGAAATAACAGGCAAAATCACGCGCGGGGCACTGATCACCATGCAACAACCGAAGTAAGAATCGTAGGGCAAGCAGCCGGCAGCGAACAGAGACGGATGGGAATGCGAATCCACCGCAGTTTCTCGGTTGCCCAAGAGCTGCTCGGCAAACCAGCTCTGTTCCACCCGACCAGAAAAAGGAGCCAATGAGGGATTGCAACGACCTGGTGATTCGTAATGGGGGCTGTAAGACGTGAGTTATGTACCATGCACGGCCGCAAAACACCGTCTGTGCTAAATACCTTCTTTCGAGCATCGGTAAATCATACTCTTTTGCTTCCCGGACGTGTCGTTTTACATCTTCGACTACTGAATTCCACAAGGATCCTGATATGCCATAGGAAGTATAATCAAGCCCCAGAATACGAATAGAGTCACTTTTCTGAAGACCGAAAAAGGAACTTAGACATGCATCTGGGGAACCAATGAATAAATATCGACATTTGGAAAAATTTAAAGTGGCACCTGAAATCATGCCATACGTCGTAAAAAGTCGTAGGCTACGGGATAAACTGTCCTCATTCTTCAAATACAACGTGATGTCATCAGCAAATGCTGTCACTGTCTCGGTACCACTACCTGGAAGAGGAGGGCCTCTAACGTAAGGGCCAGCGATTAGCGATTGAAAGAGTGGTTCGAGGCTGAGTACAAAATGTGCAGGGGATAAAGGACACCCCTGGCGAACACCACGGGTAACCGGAAATGGCGCACTCTCTAAACCATCAAGAAACAACGTGCTGCGTATATTTCGGTATGCGTTTCTGAGAAGCTCAACGAAGTTTTGTGAGAAGCCAAATGCTGCCATTACGCTAAATATAAAGCTATGTTCGAGGCGATCAAATGCCTTTTTTTGGTCAATTGAAACCAAGAGTCCCCGAGCTGATCTTGTTAACGTGTACGCAACTATATCGCGCGTAACAAAGGAAAGACTGTGGATTTCTCTTCCAGGAATAGAGCACGCCTGATGATGACCTATTAAGGAGGGCATTAAGCTTCTCAAACGCCGATTGATAATTGCCGCGAAAGTTTTATAATCAACGTTGAGGAGCGTTATTGGTCGCCACTCCTCTGGGCGAACTGACGATGGGTCATGTTTAGGTATTAAAACAATTCGAGCATCGCGAAAGCTATCAGGAAAATCAAAGTTCTCGAAACAGCGGCAAATAACAGAGGTGAAAAGAGCACCAATGTCGTCCCAAAACGTTAAATAAAACTCAACAGGCAACCCATCGGGCCCGGGGGCCGAGCCATGCTTCATGGAAGACAGTGCCTCTTTCACTTCGTCAGCTGACGGACTTGTGCACAGTTGTTCAGCGACTTCAGATGAAATTTGAGGTAGCCTACTTAACATTGTGGCTGTCTCGGTGGTACCGCGATGTGATGACATTGTCGTACGAGCCATGTTGGCAAAGTGAGCTAGGAAAATTGATTGATCACGTGTCGGCGGCAACGCAGTGTGTAAGAATCTGGCCGCCGGAGCTCCTAGTCGACTCGACGGGTTGAGAAGCGAGCTTTTCGCAAAGCGTAGAACCTCAGGGTGAGCACATGGATTACGTCTGCAACGCCAAGCAGCCGCCGTCAATGACGAAGCTGCAATGAGTCGTTGAAAACGACCCCTTAACTCTCGTTGCCATGCGCGCATCAAGGGAGTTAGTCGATCAACCCGAAGAGCAATACGCAGCTTTGTGGCAGTGTCCGCTAGTTCTTCGGACGTACAGCGTCTGAGGACCCGCCCTGCTACTGAGCAGTGTAAACGCCACTGTGTCTTGAGCGCGTCCCACACCTCCGGACCGCATCCCAAGAGAGAGGCCCGCAAGCTTCTAGATAAACTGGAGCGTGTAGGCGCGTCGTGCAGAATGCGGATGTCAAGACGCCAAGGTTTCACTGATGATGAAAAGGGAAAGTGAGCCTCGAGCGTCACTGGTCGGTGGTCTGATATATAAACAGGCGATGATGGTAATGTTACTACATCAGAGTGCGATACGTAAGAAGCTAGCACGCTCGGCACATAGAAACGATCCAAACGACTAGACGACGTGCTACGCCGCCAAGTCCAGGCATACTGTGGTCCATGCACTAGTCTGTACGCATCTATCAAAGAGAAATGTTGCACTAGGCGACGCAGCTCTCGCGCGTTCCAATCAGAGCGACCCCATCCTGTGGTGCAATTATATACAAATTCCAAATCCGGACGGAGGCGGTCTGTCGGTGACGTCAAAAAATGGGCGGTCCGCAGCGGTCGCGAGGACGAAGGAAAGTGAACAGCCAATGAGCGAAATGAAGCCTCGCGTGATCATTTTGACGTGGACTTGGGGACCGTATAGCAAAGTGAAAAGTGTTTGTAACGTGTTGAAAAATGTTTAACTACTATTAATCATTATCAAATTGTGTTGGCACAAGTTTTCAAACGTTTATTAAGGAATACGGCACAATATAAACGTATTTTGCTTGTTATTGTTATGAAATAACGCTAAATTTAGCGGGACGGTACGTGATGGCGCTAAGTACAACCTCGTTTCAAGCAGTTACTGTTTTCATATCTCCTCCACTATACAAACCTAAAGGGCGCAACTTCCGAAGTTGTTGGCTCAGTTGAGCGCAATCGTGGCGGAGGTCAACTGTACCAGTAGTCAACAGCAGGAGCGGCTCATCGGCGTTATCCGAGGCTCAGCGCGCGCTGGTGCTCGCCTTTATGGACGAACATCCCCAGCTCGTGGCGAATGCCATCGAGCTGCGGCACGGCGTCTCTATCACCGACCGGTGGCAAGAGCTCAGCGACGCGCTGAACCATGAAGTGCCTGCGCAGGAATGGCAGGCTTGGTGGCGCAGGCCGGTGCACGAGGCCCGCCGTGACACCGCCGCCATCAGGGACGCACAAACGTGAGTGACCGTCGAATGGCACGGGCAACTTGTTCTGTGACATTAGTGTATATTTCCAGGGGCACTGTAGGAGGTTGGCTGCCTGGCTTCCGCGGCCGAGTTCTACAGTTGACTGGAATGACACGCTTCAGTGGCGTTTTTGGTCTCACCTATCATCAGGTAAGCACTCTGCCGCCGCAGTATCACGGGTTCCTGAGCGGTACCATGACAGAGTTTGATATCTGAAGGGGTGCCTTTAGCAGAACCTTGTTAAACGGGAATAAAGCACACGAGAAAGTAATCAAAAGTGGGTAGGTTTAACTAAAATATCAGTTTGCAGCCCTTGCAGTACAAGGGGTATTAATTTATTATAAAACACGCAATTACTGCGGGCAAGTGCATGCACTAAAATGGTAATACATGACATCAATGACCACTGAATAGCTGCAGAACATTTTCGCAGATGTTTAGTACTTAAGGTTGCAAAATAGCCAGAGTAACGAATACCCACTTTCTGAAAGATCATGCTTACAACGCTTTCCAGCAGGCGAATCTTCCCACTGCTGCAGTGGAAATGGATGTGGAGGCCACTGAAGCGGCTGTAGATGGCAGTGACACAGTAACACGCAAGCATCTGAGAACTTAGTGCTTTATTGAGTGCAGGACTGGAACCTTGAGCAGGGCGACAAGGTGCTCAAGGTGAGTAGACCCTTTGTTTACATTTTACATAAGGGGCATAAGCATTCTCCATGTTCTATTATTATGACTGAAAGCAACTTGGGTTGTAAACAAGAACCATGCATTGTATTGAGGGCATGGTATCGGGTATCTGCAATGATAAACTGCCGGGCAAAAGGTTGGTTAGCCCTGGGGCTCTTTCATGGTGAGAGATGCATTTGAGGACATTAATAAAGAGCAGTTTCAACAAATGTTTGTAGCTCCGCACGAGGAGGGCATAGCTTGTACACAAAGCTTCCCACTTTCAAAGGATGCCATCAGGCCAGTTGATCTTCAACTCAGGGCAAGTTGTTGTGTCCGTTGCAATTCTTGGCAGCAGGAGCAGCTTCCAGCCACGAGATGGTTAAGGGTTTACCGGCAGCTCACTTAAACATTTACACCATGACGATTCATCGCAGGTGCTGTGGGAGAAGAAAAATCAACCACACGCATCGCTTCTGCAGCACGGCGTGTGGCAGCGGCACAGGAGAAGGCGGCAGCGGTGCAGGAGGGCACTGGCCATGGCTGAGGGCTTTCTGCGAGAAAGGGATACGTAGTTTAGTTTAATTTTTCGTCATGTGTTCAATGTTTTTTCTTGTCATCATTCATTATAGATTTGTCGGTTTCAATGTGTTTAGGTGCTGCTGTTCATGTTCAATTTTATACGCTTCGGGAGACATACACATAGTTTAGTTTGTTTTTCGCCATGTTTTCAACTTTTTATCATTCATAATTGGTTTAGTGTTTTTATATGTTTACGTGTTGCTGTTCATGTTCTATTTTATTCGTTTTTTGTTTGCATTTAGTACATATTACTAGATTTAGGTTAGCATTTACTTTGTATAAGGAGTGCAGCATTTTTTATGTTCGATATATGCATTTCTTAATGTATGTTCGAGCTGTTCTAGTGGCAGTGTTTTTTACCCTCATTTCAAAGGTGTCTAGTCATTCACACGGAGACCACGAGTGTATAGTTGACATTTTCTGTTAATGTTTCTTTGATATTTGTATTGTCCCACTGTGTTTTCTAGCTCACTGTGATTTTTATTCAGCATTACCACATAGTGTAGTAATGTGATATCTTTTTGCATCACACTGTTTTGCAGTTCACTCTGATATTTTCATTTCAGCACAATGAGGCTAAGATGCAACAACTACATTCCGAATCTTGTTTGGGAGCGCTAAGCTAGTAAGTGGTCATCTCGCACAGTTTCACAAAGGAAAATGGTCATCACAGCAACATGCCAGCGATTGATTTCATCTAGTTTTCATTGTAAACGACTCTTTGCGGGAATAAATTTTGAACGTGGTATGGTTTGGGAGCCGCGAGATAACTGAGCGAATTATTCATGCTGTATGTTATCAAAACAACTCGCCTGTTGTTTGCCATCTTGATTTGCATGTTTTTTAGCATTGCAGCATGACTGCAGTCGTGAATTCAAATTATATGTTATTTTAACATTCACACAATGTTTAGGACAATGAGCAAAAAAACAGCACAACTTGACAAGCACAATTGCTCGTCAAGCCTGGCGTGCACAATTGAATGCTTGTAGTCAGTCACTATGACAAGATATGGACTTATGTATCATGTGTTCATACAACATGTTACTAATAGAATCTCGATTTTTATGCGTTCTGGTGAAAAGAATTTTGAGACGTTGCTGCATTGTTCGCACAATTTTGTGATAGCAACATTCAGCACAGAGTGCCGTTCATATATGCTTGCTCCAATCTAGTCTGTTGTGACTGTGATCGCTAATATGGAAAAGGGTGTTTCTGCTGCATATTTCATGTGCCATTTGAAGAAAATGCGGCATTTTGACATTGCCACCTTGCTTCATATTGAAGCACAAGTAAGTACTTTGTGTATTCAAATGTGGCAAACACAGCCCTTTCATGTCTAGATGCACTAGAATCAGTGTAAATAAATTATGTGTGGGATATGAAAACATGAAAACTCACCGTTCCTTTGTACTTCAAAAAAGGTCCAAGACAGCGCTGCTGCCGTCTCTGAGCAGCACGTTGCGTGGTGTGAGCATATGGCTCCCCCTTGGCTCTCCATCGTCATCCTCAGCTGGTGGCATGTCCACGACATACTCATCCAAGGTCCAGTCGCCTGCATGCAACGCAATGTTGTGGAGAGCAAAGCAAGCATAGATGATTTGCGCTGCCCGATCGGGGTTGTAGAGCATCGTTCGAAAGTGCTGCAAGCAGCGGAACTTGCTTTTCAACACGGCGATACACCTTTACACAACATTGTGAATGGATGCGTGCTCCTTGTTGTATCGGCCTTCGGAAGTGTTGCACGGTTGACTGCCAAGGACTGGAATTAGGAGCCATGGCTTGAGGGGATAGCCTGCGTCTCCTGCAATGTAAGCATAAAAGCTGAGTGATCTGCCCAGATAGTACACATTAATACTTACCAAGCAGATATTCGCAAGGCTGTAGATGTGCAGCTAGGCGTGCACGCAGTGGGTTGTGCTCCCACACCCAGGAGTCGTGGCACGAATCTGGGAATCATGGGTCTATGACAATTATGCGCAACCACGCTTTGCACATCTGCGATGAGGAGCGATATAAAATAGTACTGCATTTATACTCAGAATAAATCCCTTTTTTCTACGCATATGCAGGAAAAAATGCGTACTAGTACAGTCATTGGTACAAGGAGCTTCACTTAGAAGGAAACACAGGGTGTAGCACACTGAGGAGGGGCGAGGGTGGGGGCAACGACCCCACCTCTGCTGTACACATGGCTACGACTTCCACTGAATGATCGATAAGTGAAAAGCTACGCGTTGCTCTTGGGAAAGAACACTCGTAAATACCAAAGCCAGCTCGTCCAATTGTGATTGTAAGCACTTTCGTGTTGGAAATACTTCCCTGTCGTGTATATACTTCTGCTACGTCTGCTGCCCATATTACCGATTACCTCTAAAATGCACAATTCAATTGCGTATCCATGCCAGTGCAAAAACGGCAACTGGCTCACGCACAAAACACTTGCCATTTATTATTACCGAGGCCTTGTGAGCCACCATCTAGCTCGCACCCAATTCCCTGCAGGTTCTTTTTCATTAGTTGCATTATTACTTTTTCCAGCTTTGGCGTCACAACTGAACAATTGCTCCGAAGGGCGAGTAATAAACGATCCTAACAGTACTTACGATCATGACGTTCAGGACATAATAGCCCCTTCTGGACATGAAGCTCGCCGTGTCGGCCAGTCTGAATCCCTCTAGCTTGCGAATGGTGACCAACCTGCCATCGGCACACGCCAGCACCCCTGGGATGCAACCGCGTAGCACAAACTCCACCTTTGCCTCATCCTTAGCAGCTGTTGTCAGTAGGAAGTCCGCCACCCTTTTTCTAGCAGCCACGGTAATGATCACCTCCGTCACCTCGTGGATGGTGTTGCTCACCGCCGGCTGAGACATGCCGATGTGTTCCTCGCGACCAATGCTCTTCTGGAAGCTACCGGTGGCGAAAAATCGCAGCGCGCACAACACCTTTCTCTCTGTGGAAAGGCCACTGGCTCGCTGGTATCCGATGATAGGGTCAAGTTGGTCGCACAAGCTACGCACTGTTCGTTTGGACAGACGAAAACATTTCCGGAACTCTTCTTCGCTGAACTCTTCAAATGCATCTTTTACCTCGCGTCGTCGCCTCTGCTCGGTTAAAGCTACCGCACAGGCAAGGCGAAGTACCGTGTCAGTGGGAAACGCCATGTTGTCTAAGTGCCCCAGTGCCGAAAAGTCGCGCATTTTTTCTATTTCAATCCAATCCAGGCCACCTTGCAGCCATTTGAATCCATCTGGTTGCTTTCGGACAGTCTCTCCGACCGTTCCATCGCCTTTCTCCGAAAACCAAAAAAAAAAAGAGTCACGTGACACCCCAGTCCACGTCACTCATAACGTCACAGCATTCGTCACAGCTTGTATGGGCCAATCACGTGCGACTCAATGGAAAAGACCGCCTTTGTCCGGATTTGGAACTTTTACATAATTGCGCCACTGGACCTTGCACGTCAGCTCGCGTGTCTAATACACAATTAGTCTCCAGTGAGTATAACATGATGACCGTCTAGAAAATACACGTCCAGGTCACGGAAAAAATCGTTAGACATCGCTGCTTGAGCTGGCCCATAAATACACAAAACACGCAGCTTGAAGGATGATAGGACGCAGTCAAAAGCCAATACCCGTCCGAACGCGTCATAGAAAACATGATGATTTCGCAGAAGAGCGCGGTTAAAAATAATAATTCCCACTCCAGAGAAGCGAGATGTCGCGAAGGAAAAATAACAGTCTAAATTAAATGCGCGTTTGAATGCACGAATGTGGCCAATGGTGAAAAAATGTGTTTCTTGTAAACACAGAATATCACAATGTTCTGCGCGGGCTATGCTGATAACCTCGGCTTGCTTTACTGGGTTACGGAACCCTTGAACATTTAAAGAAAGAATTTTCAGGGTGTCAGCCATATTGAAAAAAGATGTGTGACTGACCTGGTCGTGTTTTTCGATTCGGTATACCCCGGGGATTTGTCCGGGGGAACTGGAGTACGTACACTACACAGCACAATTCGACCCTCTAGAAGAGGGTCGAGGTTTCATTCGGTTGCTGGAATTCGGAGCGGCTGTCGTGGGTGCCGTCCGAGCTGGTGCCAGACTTGTGAGCACGCTTGACCTCTCGCGGGGCTTGCATTTCCACGTCACAACTGCCTGGGCTAGAAGGGAGTCCGATGCTACTGTCGACTTCGAGGCTGAAGCTGCTGTCTGACGAATCAGATGGTGGTAGGGCTGCAGCGTTAACGTTGTCGCCGCCTCCAACGACCTTGATCACGGATTGCTTGTCAAGACGCGTCAGTAAAGAACTCCCATGGAATCTTGCTACTTGTTCAAGGGAGTCACGAGCCTGGCTTTCGGAATGATCCAAAGGGCTTTGCTCATTCGGTTTTAATTCTGTTCCAGGCGAGACACCAGTGCCCGTAGATCTCGCAGCGTCAGCTTCTTCTGGGCACTCAGCTGCTAGGTTTAACGATGATTCCGGTGCCTCGGTGCCTACCAGCGCTTCTTTCTCGGCTTGCGCCGACGTCGAACATGGCACGACATGTTTGTCTGGGACAGACGCGAGGTCAATCGCGGTGGCTGTTTCTATTGCTGAGATTTGCAGACGTGGCGCGCTCAGGTTGGCCAAGCTGCACACTTCCTCATCTTTTAATGGAGCTCTCAGAATCGGATTCTGGCGTTCTTCTAATACAGCTTCGGGTTCTCGTTCATCTGTTGCCGTTGGTGACACGGACGGTAGGGCAGGAAAGGTCCCTGCTGTAGCATCAAAATATGAACGACGCACAGGGCAGACGATGGTAGGGTGGTTATCTCCACAACATCGGCAGGGGCGGTCGCAACCTTCGCTTTCGTGTCCATGCACACCACAGCGACCACAGAATGGTGCTGTGCACTGTGCTCGATAATGACCACTAGAGCCACACCGACGACAAACACGTTGCAGACCGCGGTAGTCGAAGGTGACTCGATGACCAGAAACGCGAAGATAGTTGGGGACGCGATTTGTGGGACTCATTTCCATCCGGACATAGCGTGTGCCTATGAGAACTCCGCGTCTTGCGCTCATGACGCCAGCGGTCACAGTCAATACCTTGCCGTATGGGGACAAAGCCTGGACGAGTACCTCGTTGGAGACGAAGGCTGGTAAAAACAGGCAGGCGACGTTAGTTACCTGCGGGCCGACGGGAACGAAAGGGATACGCTCGCCACCGATGGTCAGGTAACCAGCGTCGACGATGAGAGTCATGGAAGCCATGCTCTTGACAGTTACTTGGAAGTTCATGCCTCCCATGTGCTGAATGCAGTGTACCTCTGAGAGGCCAACTATTGAGGCCGTCGCGTCGACGACGGTCTCCGGACTAGTCCCCGCAGGGACGGCAACGTCGAAGGCCTGCGCCTTCGAAGGCGTCCACGACGTCGATGGCGCCATGGCTAGATGAGGAGGACGTCCCTGACGTGGAACACGCAGGGACGTCAACAGGATCACTTCCTCTTCGTCTTCCTCTGTAAGTGGCCCAGATCCATTGATACATCGCCTAATGGCGTCCTAATGACTGCGGCATGTAGTCACGTTCTCACATGACATGCATCTCATGATTATCATGGCACATACCCGAAATAGCGGTCCTTACGATTTTGACCTCCAAGGTGGTTCCGGTGAGAGATTTCTTCTGTGCGTTGTTGAACAATAAAAGATAGTGCTCAATGCACATGTTAATGGCTGCTAAGGGGGAATGAGAGACAGGAGCATTCGGCCTTTAGGTAACGCGCACGCTGCGATCCCCATTAGCAGCTATTCGCATGTACATTGAGCATAATCTGACAAGAAAGGTTTGCTACGTTATACTCGCTGGGTGTAACCTCCTTGGTTTTAGGAAGGTTTAGTGAGCATTAGGCCGCATAGCCATGAATACAGTGAAGTAGTATATACCATGAACTCGAGGTGGTTAAAGGTGGGAAGTAAACCCGAAGGGCAAGCCGTAAGAAAGTGTGCATGTGCCACCTCCTGTTTAGTCCTTGAAATGTCCGCTGGATGGCGGTGCTTCTATATGGAGAATATATGATGAAGAGATGCGAGATGGAGGTACTTGGAGTGCTGAATAAATGGATGAACGGACACATATACAGATGCATGGATGGACGCATGAACGGACGCAGGCGCGGATGCATGGACGAACGCAGGGACGGACGCACGAACAGACGCACGCACGGACAGGCGGATGGACGCATGGACAGTTACACAGAGGTACGCAGGAACAAACGGAAGCAAGGACGAATGGACGGATGAATGCTTCGCCCCACCCCCCATCATTCACTCCGTGGATATGCTGCCATTTTTTTTAATGAACGGCACGTCATGAAAGGACGCTAAATATATGTACAAATGTCGCACGCACAGTCGCATGTTGAACATTTGCAGATGTTATTATAACCGGTTGTTTGCACTGGCGCAACGATGTCAACAGGAGCATGCGCATTGGCAACACCACAAGCTGATATGAAGCACTGATGCTCGCAGGGATGCTAGGCCTGGACACTGGAATACGTAAATCAACTTCAGCTCATAGCACCTAACCACAATTTACGTTAACCCGACGTGACGGCTGTATCAAAGGAGTACGTATATAATGCTTTAAAATTTGCGTTGGCAGCACTGCAACCCCTACTGACGTTTCACGAAGATTAGCGTCTCTTTGAAAAGTAGTTTTGAGAACTGGCATAGCTCTGTGGTAGAATGCTTCATTACCCCGCAGAATGCTTGGGTTCGATTGCAGCTGAGACCCTGGCATTTATTCTTTGCATTCATTGAGTCAACGCTGCCGATGTCGGGTATTTCTTAACGCTCACGCGTTCAAATTGCCCATGTGTATTCTCGTCGTTCCTGGGTAGATACTAAGTGGCAATCAACTGTGGTACACACACGCATATCAGTGGCCCATATTCGCTCGTGGGTATGTGCCACTGTCGGGCGGGAAGTGTTTGACGACGAGTGCGACGGGAATGGGACTTCTTTCATGTTTTGACCAGCGCGTCATAGTCGAGAAATCATCTCACCCTCCAATACTAATTTTGGTTCACTCCATGTTAAGGGGGTGATCACGAGAGCACGCAAACGTAGACGGCGAGATAGATACGCTCATAGTCGCTCAAGTTCACTAAGAATTGCTTCGCATTATATATATATATATATATATATATATATATATATATATATATAGAAATCAGTGCTACGTGAGACCCGTTTGCTTTTTTTTGAAAGCCGGCGCATTCAGCAACGCTGTCTTCAGCATCGCACGTTGCGAAGACAGCGCAACGTTGGAAGTTTCCATCGGCAGCGCACGTTGCGCCATGTCGCTGCAAGCGGAACGATGACGCACCAGCAGCAAACGTCGCGTCTCGTGAACGTCGAGCCGGACAGCCCACATGATAATCTAAAAGTTTTCAAAGCACCGCCTCGCGCATATTGGTACAACTCATCGAAAAAAACGCTTTTGCCAACAGCGGCCGTGAGGTGCTGTATGAGGGGCTCTCTTCGCCATGACCGCAAAGCACACGCACGCGAAGGCTAGGCAATGGGCCAGAGAGTGAAAGAGCTAGAGGAGAGGGTGGTGAACAGCTGAATTGGGCGCATCTGTATGGCATTGATAAAATAGAGTAGGCGTTGGCTCAAGCCCACTCTTCAGGTCGGGATCATCTCCTCGCCCGCGCTTCCTCGGTCTATATGTCGGCGAAGACGCACGCTGTCATCTATCCCGCCCGTGGTCCCGCGGCGCCGGCCATCACACCGCTTTTTGCCGCGCGATCACGCCGACGGGCGGCACGCCGCCGGGGTATGCTTCCCACTAGTGTGCGCGTACCTTTCCCGGCTTTCGCCGGCGTTGCGGGTTAGCGAAGCCGATCGCATTCCCGAATGGCGAAGTCGGGCCTGGAACACCGACAAGGCGCGAGCCAGGGAAGCCGAGCGGAAGCTTCGGTAGTGGAAAACTAACGACACGGGGGAAGAAGAAGAAGTGGATCTGTTCAGTCGCTGTTTCTGTGCTCTGTTCAATTTCTGCTCTTTTCTTGGACTATTACGCTGACATCCATTTCTTCGCGGTGTGCCAACAAGACGCCGGGTGAAGACTTCGAGGGCTCGGCGCCCTACAGGTACGAGGTTCCTCTATCAAAGACTTGGCTAGTACGCGACCACTACGGTGGTTGGTAGCCATCGCCACGAGCCTTATGCTCGTCCAAGTGCATTAAACCAAATGAGTGATACTGCAGGCCACAATGAAAAGCCTGGGGGCTTACAGGTGTGCCCAAGCATCATAAAACCGGCACGTTTGCAAATTCACAACCGTGAATTGGCTCCAGCGAGCACAGCAGCATTGGAGGACGATGAAGTTGAGAGCAAGAAGCTTCGCTTAGCAGAGAATCCTCTCGACGATAAAACGTCAACTTATTACCTAACTGATGAAGAAGACATGGGCGAAGATGAACCATTTACGTTGGTTACTTATAAAAAAAACGAGCAGAGGGTATCCCAGTCGTCTTTCGTCCAACAGCTGAAGGTGCTAGCTTCTGGAAAGTGAACCCCAATCGAGTATCAGCTGAAGTAGTTTCCGCTGCTAAAGAAAAAGTGCAGTCATTCAGAACGACCAGAGATGGAAGCTTTAGTGTCAGCGTTGCTTCCCTTAAGTTCAGCTAAGCGTCTTCTGATGCTTTCAAATGTAGGTGGCCTGAAAGTTAAGCCTTTCATCCCAGAGTCATACACTCGGAACGTTGGGAAAGTAAAACATGTTTCTATGCAGTATTCAGATGAACAACTCCTAGAGTACTTGAGAGATGCAGGGGTTATATCGGCGCGACGGCAAATAAAATACTACCGCCAGGAAGATGGAGGAGTAACGACGCGTCCACTCAGTGATCCTGACTTTCCGAGATGACCGCCCGATTCCAGGAAGAATCTACTTAGGATTCACCAGTCACCCAGTGGAAGAATATCTTGGTCCAGCACTTCGGGGCTATAACTGCCAGCGATTCGGACACATGGCGAAAAGTTGCCGTAACACACGCCGGTGTAAGATCTGCTCAGAAGAACACCATCATAAGGAGTGAAAGTCTGTTCTTCAGCCTAAGTGTGCAAACTGTGCAGGTAATCACGCTGCTTCATATTCAGGCTGCCCGCAAAGTAAAGCTGCTGCAAAAATGCGTCGGCATGAGCTCATCCATGGAAGAAAACCGCGCCCCAATGAACCATCTCCAAACCTTGAGATTGTTCATTCTTTACGTGATCCACCTCAGCGGCCACCGCAACAACAGCCGACAAGCACGCCAAGAGAACCGCCAAGAGAGCCGCCAAGAGCACACTCGAGAGACCACTCACGAGAAGTACCTTCAAGTAACCCAACCTACGCGTCAAAGCTACGAACGCCCACGGGACCTCTGCCGGAAAGTAGCAAAACCGACAGTGCCAGTGTTCGCCCCAACTACAACATCGAAACGCCACGTCATTCTCAACAGGCCTCAGAAAATCAACCATTCAATGGAGACCGTGCCTCTGCATCAGTCATGCAATTGATTCTGCCAATGCTTTTCGCAGCACTTAAGGCAATCCTGTCTGCTCTACCGGAAGCGAACAACCTGCCAGAAGTAAAAGCCCTGCTGCCTCTGGAAGCACTACTGTGTCAACAGTCCGGGTCAAACCTGCGACAAGTAACATATGAATAAGCGCTACAAAGATGTCTCCATGTACCAGTGGAATGTCAATGGTCTTCGAAGGAAGTGTGCTGACTTCCGTAAAGTCCTTCTGCAGTATAATTTTCCAATACTTTGCATCCAAGAGGCAGGAATGAATGATGATTTCCGCCTCTCCGACTACGTGATATATAAGTCATCTCGTCGAAGTGGTCCTAGCAGAGTACATTTGTGCGTCAGAAAGGACCTACCTTCTCATCAAGTTCACTCAAGTGATTCGGACTTCCCGGAATTCATCGCTTGCAAAGTATCCTTTGGTGAGCAGTGCGTTACAGTGATCAATTTTTACCTACAACCTTCAAGCCGCATTTCGGTGGAAGAGCTAACAAATATCTTCAACATTTCTAATTCATATACGTTTATATGCGGAGACTTTAATGCGCACAACATAATCTGGGGTAGTGATCGATGTGATGCACGTGGGAACATTGTTGAGTGTGCCGCAGACAAATGCAATTTGACAATTTTAAATGACGGCTCCCCAACTTTTCTCCGAGGGCATAATTACTCTAGTTGCATCGATGTAACCTTGTGTTCCCAAGATCTAGTGAATGGTGTGGTATGGACAACGGATGTAGAAACACGTGGGAGTGACCATTTTCCCATTCTAATAAGTCACCCCTACTTACGAAAAGACGACACCAGACGCTACAGCAAACTGACGAACTGGAAAGCTTTTCGGCACCACCTAACAAACCAAAATAGTGAACTCACGACAGATGAAAGGTTCACTGAATTTCTGCAAGATAATGCGAATGAATGTACAAAGAAAGTCCCGATTCCAAAAGACTATGCTGCAGTCGATGGAGAGTATGAACATCTAAGAGCCATCAGACGACGTTCAGAAAGGGCATATCGACGCAGCGGAAGTCTAGAAGCATACAAAAATGCACAGAAAATCCACAGTGTAATGCGCAGACGGCTAGAAAATTTAGGTAAACGATGCTGGCGTGATTTCTGTGGCACGCTCTCTCCCCACACACCTGTTCCAAGAATTGGCTTGTAATTCGAGCACCTAGTGGCCCTGTATCACAGAGCTTCCCATTTCAGTGCTCTTGCTGTAGCTTTGGACAAACCGGAAGCTGTGGTAGCAGATGAATTTTGTCAACTTATCAGTAGGCCCGCCGCATCACAATGTGCCTTATTTGATAATTCTGTCGCACTAGCCAGCCAGAAAATTAATGCTTGCTTTTGGGCCCAGCATCCTCAGCTAGACCCTGTATTTACGTTAAGGGAGCTGCATTGTGCTATAGCATCATGTCGTCAAGAATCGGCCTCTGGACCGGAAGGCATTACGTACAATATGCTAAAGAACCTTGGGCCCACAGGCACAACTATTCTCTTAGATATTTACAATAATATATGGACGCAAGAAATTGTACCCGAGTCTTGGAAGTCTGCTCGCATCATTCCGATCTTAAAACCTGCCAAGACACCCTTGAACCATGAATCCTTCCGTCCAATCAGTCTGACAAGCTGTTTATGTAAGGTAATAAAAAAAATGATTGATGCGCGACTTCAATGGTGGTGCAACAGAACTGGTGTATTCTCCAACTACTTGACAGGTTTTAGGAAACAGAGATGCACAATGGATGCAATTCTAGACTTAGTAACGTATGTGGAGCATGAACGCGCCTGTGGTAGTTTGACGGTCGCAGTGTTCTTGGACATTAAAAGGGCATTTGACACAGTCAGTCACACTCATGTTCTGCTGAGTATGTTGGAACACGGACTGTCCAGCAGGTCTTTGCGGTGGGTATCGAAATTTTCATCAGGTCGTAAAATATTCATTCAGACGAGCGAAGGAAAAAGTGCAGGACACGACGTCAGACAGGGAGTGCCACAAGGAAGCGTACTCAGCCCTCTTCTTTTCAACTGTGTTATGGCTGATTTAGCTAAAAGACTGCATTTCAGGTTGAAATACTCCTTATATGCAGATGATGTGGGCATTTGGGCATCTGGCACGGACATACGGTTAATTCAGATTGCATTGCAAGACGGAATAAATATTATCAACAACTTTTTAAAAGAAAGAGGAATGATTTTATCGCACGCAAAGACACCTGTATTGCCCTTCACCCGTAAGAGGTTAAAGAGCTTCAATCTCAATTTAGAAGAAGAACCACTAATGATTGTGTCACAGCATCGGTTTTTCGGAGTAATACTGGATAGGCAGCTATCATGGGCACCTCACATAAAGAAACTCGGAAACGAGGTGATTACGCTAGTGAATATACTCCGCAGAATTGCTAGGACATCATGGAGTGGATCTGTATCATCCATGCTCGCTGTTCACAATGCTTTAATACGAATAAAAGTTGCATATTCTGCAGCAGTGTTACACGGCCTTTCCCGCACTTCAGAGGAGCGACTTCAAAGACTATTAGCTAGGGGACTGCGCGTCTGCATAGGTGTTCCACGAGCGACTTCCAGCAGCCTTGTCATAGCAGAGACTCTACAACCACCCTTTCCAGTCATGAGAACAATTGAAATATGCCGCCATTTTTTTCGCTTACAGACGCAACACAGGGACCACCCATTGGCACAGGAGATTTTACTAAGAGATAAAAGCAATGCTCATAACGATGTACAGAGTAATGTACATATATTACCCAGAAATGAATTTCGGAGCTCTGAAATGGACTATCATCCATGGCTGCTTGTAATACCAAGCATTGAATTCTCAGTGGATGGCATTATCAGAAAGAGAGACATGTTCATCCAAGCTGCTCAACAACTAGCGCTTTATCAGATACACATGCGGTATCCAGGGTACATACATATTTACACAGATGGCTCAAGTACTACAACGTCTTCAACATCGGCATTTATCATACCACAGCTCAATATTCAGGAATCGTTTAAATTATGCCGCACGACGTCATCTACAACATCTGAGCTCTTCGCTATTCTGTATGCTCTAAAGTTTATAAACTCGGCTAGCAGACGCTAGAAAATGGGTACTTTTCAGTGACTCACAGGACCGCATTAAGATCACTCTCCAGTACTAACAGGACAGTAATAAGTGATAGTATGACATATCGAAACGCTGAAGGAGCTCACTAAAGCAAAGAAGGCGCGACATGAGATCAAATTCCAGTGGATACCTGGGCACAGCAACATTCCTGGAAACACAGCTGCCGATGAAGCAGCACGACAAGCACATCGTAAAGACGTTACTGTTTCTTTACCGATTTCGAAAAATGAATTGCGTAGTATTATAAAGAATACAACTTTCAGAATGAGCAAAACTGCTTGGTTTGACCAAAGTACAAAGAGCTGCGATTTATATCACATCGATCCATTTATTGAATTCAAAATTACGCTGGCATTAGATAGAAGGATGGAAACTCTAATTCACCGATTGAGGCTAGGCACCGCATACACAAAACATTTTTTGCACAGAATCGGCAGAGCTGAAACTCCGAATGCGATTGTGGATTTATAGATGAAGACGTCTGTCACCTTCTCATAGACTGTCCACATCATGACACGCCGAGACGCCGTCTTAAAAGCGAACTGTTCGCATTGGACCACAGACCATTTAGCATGAAAAAACTTCTGGGCCCGTGGCCAACTGGAGTTTTACAGTCCCGTGCTTTAAAAGCATTAACACGTTTTTTACAAGACAGCGGGATTGCTGACAAGTATTAACAAAGAACAAGCTTTCATTTGTAACACATGTACTTATTATGTACAGTATCATGTGACACCCATCACGTGTGTGTTGTGAAATAAATGACGTGTCGACTATTATGTACATACGAGCGAATGCATCTTTATAAGGCCCAGACGTGTGCTTTGTTGTTTTGTTATTGTGTTTTGTGTTTGTTGTTTGTGTTTTGTTGTTTCCAGAGACTTCTTACAATGACTTTCAAACATTTACTTACCATTGTGATATGTGCGTATAAGTGTCTTTGCATATCTGTGCCTGAGTTTTCTATTTTCCATGCACTGCTTTGTATGTTTTGCTTCAAGATACGTGTTCAAGTTTCAATCAACGGCTAAGGAGTAGCAGGCGCCATAATGGTGCGCCAACATCTCCTTATATATCATATCAATAAAAAAAAACTAACGACACCGACGAGGTGTGAGTGAAGAACGCCGATCACATTCGAGAATAGATTTGGTGCGCAAGTAACACCCACGCTACACCGAGTTTAACTTCAAACCGTTCTTCTAGCACCCGCGTCGACGCCCGTTTCACCCGGGTCAACGCCGTGCGCACCGCTGCCGCTTCGCATCTCATCACGGTTCCGTTTGGGGAGATGGTCTATAGTTTTTGTAATATCCACGTTGCGGTTGGTAAAATTAGGTTATTCTTCATTATGGGTTATATAAAACATTTACGCCTGTTCAATATCTGTCTATGCGTACAAAATTTGTACAATTCTTTAGCGTGAATTCATTACGATTAGCTCAATAGAAAATTATTCCGCTGTCACTTTCCCTCCGCATGCTTCGCATAACATCAAATCATTTGGTACATCAGATTTACTGAATTTTTATAACAAAAATTTACGAGACAGGTTTAACAATGTTATTACAAAGCCATCTGATCGAGAAGCTTTTTACTGTTGAAGAATTCTTGATTTCAGCACTTAAAAGTAATCTTTGTTGGGTGATTCAGTGCACCTCATGGTGACAAAAATACCTTCTTATAAAGCGCTCACTCTTTTTTCATTCTTTAGGTAAGTTGACGAATAGGAACTGCGACCGTGACCAAAGTTCTTGGAAATATGAAAAAGAAGATCGCGACACCCAAGCGACTTGGTAATTTGGACGGTGTTGTTGGAAATAAAGCTGGCGATTTGTAATGAGATATTGTCAAAAACCTCGTTTGGAAGGAATTCTGATATTTGCGTTTGTGGTTTTGTGTGAATAAACGTCGTGTTGTGTGTGATAGAAAAAAATTCAACAAGTTGCAATTTTAATAACAAATGAAAAATTGTGTTTGTGGGACGATTGACCCCAGGTCATTTGCATGGAAAGGAAGTGCTCTACCACACAGTCATGCATCTGTTTTTTTTTATTGTTTCTTGCAAGGAATATTGCCATCTGTTTGGAAATCGAGTGAAAGTAACTTTAATGCTTTACAAGTACACGCCTTCTGTATACGTGGCAGAGTAGCACGCCAGAGCAAACTGCAGCTCAGGCTGACGTCTCTACGTTTCGGTCAGTAAATTCTCTCTCCCTCTATTACAGATGCTCCATAAACAACATGCATTATAGCAATAGTGATGCGTGGTGAAAGCGTAAATTGCCATCGGCTGTTATAACATGCCAATATCATAATGATTGCATCATTTGAAGTCATTCATCCGCTAAAAACACGTTCCCGTGCCATGTAGTGGGTGCTTTGCAAGTTCGAAAAGATTTCAGGCTGATTTCAGGTGCATAATTACTTCTGGTGTAAAGTGTGCTACCCATTACACAGAATGCAGCAGTATGCAAAAGCTTGCTAATAGAACATTTCTATAGCGTTCAACTCTTCAAGACGAAGCTTCAAGATCCCTTCTTTTTAAGGGGCGAAGCTTATTAAGGCGTGGGCTGAGCATCCCATCGTAATCGCATGTAGCCACCTCTCGTTAGTTCTTGAACCAAACGTTGAGGGCGGTACTTGTACATATAACTAAATGCATATATATATTCGTGGAAAATGCAAATGGTACGATACTAGAGGACGTTACTCTTATTATGATAAATAATAAAAATCACAAGCTATTCATAGAGATAATGATAATGAGTGGGGCGAAGCGTCCATCAGTCCATCCGCCCTTCTGTACATCCATTTGTTTTTGCTTCATTCTGCATCCGTGCATCCGTCCGTCCATCCGTGCATCCGTCCACGCGTCTGTTTGTGCGTCCTTCCGTTCATTCGTTCGTCCATCTGGGTTTCCGTTCATGCGTCTGTTCGTCCATTCATCCGGCCATGTGTCAGCCTTCTCGTGCGTCTATCCGTGCGTCCATCTGTCCGGCCATCCCTGCGTTCATCCATCCGTCTGTGCGTCCAACCGTAAATTCATCCGTGCGTCCGTCCGTGCTTACGTTCGCTCGTTCGTGCGTCCGTCCGCGTGTTCCTGTATCTATGCGTTCATCCGTGCGTCTGTATGTGCGCCCGTCCACGCATCTGTCCATCCGGCCGTCTGCCCGCTTCGCCGCACTTGTCATCATTCACCTTGTGAATATGCTGTGATTTTTTAATCTGCTTACAACCTTGCATTTCATTGCAGTGCCCTTAAAAAGAAACGATGCTAACTTTGAAATAGGGTGTGTGCATCATAGTAGCCATTACCTACGTGACTGGTTGGTATAGCTTATCTGGTAGAAGTCTACCTAGCCAGTTAAGGGTGCGCTCAGTTTGTCACTTTTACTTGTTATGCATAGCACTGCAATAATAGCGCCTCTTTCTTACAACAAGGCGCTGCACATGGAAAAGTATGGCGAAACACTTCACGACCGCTTATGAAAGAACAGTGTGAGACCGTGCTGTGGAGTATCGAGTTGACTATTCATCCTTGTCTTTCTTACTCCTCTTCTTTTCTATCTCTTTCCGTTCTATTATTCTCTCTTTCTTCCACCCCAGGTGTAGGGTAGCCAACCGAGCCAAGCTTGGCTAACCTCCCTGCTTCTCCTCTCCATTCATCTCTCTCTCTGGTTGGTGTGCTTCTATAGTATTGTTCTCCAGTAATCAGGGAATAAATGCTAGACGCGTGCCTTTTAAAACAATGACGAGTTCAAACTCTCGGTTTGTGTTTGTAAAGCTTGGAGACGTAAAATAATTTACAAGCAGATGCTTCTTCGTTTCGTGCTGCCGCATTTGCGATATCGTAAGACTTAAGTTAGAACTTTGACCGAACTTCGAATTGCGACGATCAGTTCGATAATTTAAAACTTTGGTGAGAGAAACAAATTATATGCCAACTTTTGTCCAATTGGTCAAGCCACGTTCGCTGTATTGTAGGTGATAACTTCTAATTTTGGTTTGATATTTCTGAATGAGCCATATGGCCGTAGTGTGCGCCTACGCAGGACGTTGCCGCGTGAATGGGTGTGACAATATTTTCAGTCGATGAGGTGATAGGCTTCTGCACTTAGGTCTTCTGAGAGAAGACTATCCAGTCGCTTTCAATTCAATTCAAGTCAATTTTATTGACAAAACATGAGGAACTGTTATAAACTGGCTGGATCGTTAGCCTGCATTGGCTAGTGTTCGGTACCTATAGAGTTTGTATAAACAGAATAACAGAGCATATATATTTACACACACACACACACACACACACACACACACACACACACACACACAAACACATATATATATATATTGTCACGGAATCGTGACGTGGCCAAAGACAGAAAACTTCGTGTTGGGATTTAACTGTTTATTTGGGCGAACCTGTGCCCGGTAAAGGGAAAGCCTAATTACAGCAGCAGTCTTGCACAGATAGCAGTCTCGGACTGATAGCGGCGAACGCAGCGTCGGTCTTCGATCAACAACTGACAAGCGGCGAAGCGCGTCGGCATTTATACCCTTGCCGTCAAATGTTCTAGCGTTATCGGTGGCGGTGGCGTAGGTTCCAGAACAATCTGTACCATTCGCACAGTGGGCGTGATCTTATCGAAATGATCTACTACAGTCCGGAACCTTCTCGAAACTTGCAGGCGCGGTTTGCGCCGAGAATCATGTGGTGTTTCGGAACGATAACAAAAACTTGTGAAATGGAACGTGGCATTGCCCCCCTCTGAAAAAAGGCATCGTCCCGATGCTCTAACTAAAGATGAAGGTACAATAATAATGCAAGAAAGTACAATTAATAAATTACAATACAACAAAAAAACACTGTTTCAGTTTGTTAACGTGCATGAAACGGCTTGAGGCGCGCGACATGGACGACTTCAGGTCGCGATCGGCGTCGTTGAGAGTTCGTGATGCCGTCGGGGACAACCTCGTAATCAAGTGGGCCGAGACGTCGAACCACCTTGTACGGTCCGAAGTACCGTCGCAGAAGCTTTTCACTTAGTCCACGTCGGCGTATCGGCGTCCACACCCAAACACGTTCACCGGGCTGGTATTCCACGAAGCGTCGTCGAAGGTTGTAACGGTGGCTGTCGGTCGTCTGTTGATTCTTGATACGAAGACGCGCAAGTTGTCGGGCTTCTTCGGCGCGTTGAAGGTACTCGCTCACATCGAGGTTTTCTTCGTCGGTGACGTTGGGTAACATGGCATCGAGCGTCGTTGCCGGGCTCCTTCCGTAGACCAGTTTGTATGGAGATATCTGCGTCGTCTCCTGCACCGTCGTGTTGTATGCGAAGGTCACATACGGAAGAATGGTGTCCCACGTCTTGTGTTCGACATCGACGTACATTGACAGCATGTCGGCGATCGTCTTGTTAAGCCGCTTGGTGAGGCCGTTGGTCTGTGGGTGGTACGCTGTCGTCCGGCGGTGGTTTGTTTGGCTGTATGCCAAGATCGCTTGAGTTAAGTCGGCAGTGAATGCCGTTCCTCTGTCGGTGATAAGGACCTCCGGGGCGCCGTGACGTAGGACGATATTTTCTACGAAGAACTTAGCTACCTCGGATGCACTGCCTTTTGGCAGGGCTTTTGTCTCGGCGTAGCGGGTGAGGTAGTCGGTAGCTACCACGATCCACATGTTTCCGAAAGCCGGCGTCGGGAACGGCCCCAGTAGGTCCATACCAATCTGCTGGAAAGGTCGGCAAGGTGGATCAATTGGCTGCAGAAGTCCCGCTGGCCTTGTCGGCGGTGTCTTGCGTCGCTGACAGTCGCGGCATGTCCTCACATAACGAGTGACGTCGGTGGTAAGACGTGGCCAGTAGTACCTTTCTTGTATCCTCGCGAGCGTGCGGGAAACACCGAGGTGCCCTGCCGTCGGATCGTCGTGCAGGGCCTGCAGGAGTTCTGGTCGCAGAGCTGAAGGCACCACAAGGAAGTACTTAGCTCGAAGCGTTGAAAAGTTTTTCTTTTGTAGAAGACCGTTTCGTAGAAAGAACGACGCAAGTGCGCGCTTGAATACCTTCGGGACTTCGGCGGTCCTGCCTTCGAGGTATTCTATTAGGGCTTTAAGTTCCGGGTCGGCCCGCTGTCGTTCAACGAAGTCGTCGGTAGTTATCGTTCCCAAGAAGTAGTCGTCATCCGAGTCGTCTGGTAGCGGTTGGTCGACAGGCGCACGAGAGAGACAGTCAGCATCGGAGTGTTTTTTGCCGGACTTGTAAATGACAGTAATGTCATATTCTTGAACTCTCAGGCTCCATCGTGCGAGGCGACCTGAAGGTTCCTTCAAGGTGGCTAGCCAACACAAGGCGTGGTGGTCGCTCACAACTTTGAAGGGCCTGCCGTAGAGGTAGGGGCGAAATTTCGACGTAGCCCAGATGATGGCGAGGCACTCCTTTTCTGTTGTGGAATAATTTGCTTCTGCTTTGGATAGCGATCGGCTGGCGTAACTAATAACCCTTTCAAGTCCGTCACCCCTCTGCACAAGAACGGCGCCAAGACCTACGCTTCTTGCGTCAGTATGTATTTCTGTCTCGGCGAATTCGTCGAAATGGGCAAGTAACGGAGGCGTCTGGAGGCGATGTTTAAGCTCCTGGAAAGCGTGTTCCTGCGGCGTTTCCCACTTAAACTCCACGTCGGCCTTGGTAAGGTTAGTGAGAGGATCGGCGATGCGGGCGAAGTTTTTCACGAACCGCCTATAATATGCACACAGGCCCAGAAATCGGCGCACGGCTTTCTTGTCAGTGGGCGGCGGGAAGTCGGCGATAGCGGCTGTTTTCCGTGGATCGGGACGAACTCCAGACTTGCTGATAACGTACCCCAGAAACAAGAGCTCCTCATACGCAAATCTGCACTTTTCTGGCTTCAGTGTGAGTCCGGACGTCTTGATGGCTTGAAGTACAGCTTCAAGGCGCCGAAGATGCTCGTCGAAACTCGAGGAAAACACGACGACGTCGTCCAAGTACACAAGGCAAGTCTGCCACTTCAATCCTGCCATAACGCGTTGAAAAGTTGCAGGCGCTGAGCAAAGACCGAAGGGCATCACCTTAAAATCGAAGAGGCCGTCCGGTGTTATAAACGCCGTCTTCTCTCGGTCTCTTTCGTCGACTTCGATTTGCCAATAGGCAGTCTTGAGGTCCATTGACGAGAAGTACTTGGCGTTATGGAGCCGATCAAGGGCGTCGTCTATTCGTGGGAGAGGATACACGTCCTTTCTTGTGATTTTGTTCAGGCGGCGATAATCGACGCAGAAACGTAGGCTCCCATCCTTTTTCTTCACTAACACCACAGGGGATGCCCACGGACTCTTGGACGGCTGGATAATGTCATCTCGCAGCATTTCATCAACTTGTCTCTTCATTGCCTCACGTTCTCGCGTCGAAACCCTGTACGGACTCTGACGGAGTGGTCTGGCATTTTCTTCGGTTATGATTCGATGTTTCGTGATTGGGGTCTGCCGAATTTTCGATGACGATGAAAAGCAATCTTCGTATTGCAGGAGCAGGGCCTTGAGCTGTTCTTGCTTATCGTTCGGAAGTCTGGGATTGACGCCGAAAGCTATGGGAGGGGCTTGGTTCTTCTGAGCAGGTTCCGCAGAATCGGCGAGGGAGAAAGCACTGGTGGCTTCGACAATTTCTTCGATGTATGCGACCGTTGTTCCTTTGTTCACATGTTTGTACTCATTGCTGAAATTCGTGAGCATAACCGTTGCTTTGCCTCCCCGCAGCTCTGCAATTCCTCTTGCGACGCAAATATTTCGGGTGACCAACAGATGCTGACTGCCTTCAACGACGCCTTCCAAGTCAGGTGATTTAGGAGCGCCGACTGAAATAATGACGCTTGAGCGAGGCGGAATGGTGACTTGTTTTTCCAGCACATTCAAGGCATGGTGTCATGACAGCGTGCGCGGCGGTAGTGCTTCTTCTGTGGATAACGTTATCGACCTTGTTTTTAGGTTGATGACAGCACCATGGAGGCATAAGAAGTCCATGCCAAGGATGACATCTCTCGAGCAACGCTGTAGGACTACGAAGTCTGTAGGATTGTCACAGAACGAGCGCTAAAAACGGGCGCGCCGCCAAATTCTTGCGATAACGCGCCCAGAGAGACGCGGCGAGGTCAACGAAAAAAAAAGAAAAGAGAAAACAAGCATCCAAGTCTCCCCGGGCGCGCGACGCCTCTCCTCTCGGAAGCGTGGCTTCGCCGATGAACCTCCTCACCCCACAGCGGCGGCCGGGCAAGCGCTAGAAATTTCCAGAAGGAAAGGGGCGTGTATGCCGAGTTGAGTCATCTGTCGGGGATGGCCCACGTACAGTCTCGCGCCTCTCCCCAGCCTCCGCTGCGCATCGCGCCGACGAAATGAGGAGAACTTTCTGGAATGTCGTGCGGAAGGTATTTAATCGAGCAGCGGAGATGAGAGATCAGGAGAAGACGGAAGTTGCGCCAGAGTGCGAAGGGATCCCGCCGTGTAGTCGGCGAAGGTTTGTCCGTTGTGACGAAGCAGGAGATGAAGAGGATTTCCACCTGAGGGGTGAAGGCCCGAGCTACAGGCAAGAGAGTGTGTTTACCGCTATCGAGCGAAGACGCGTGGCGACAGCTGCGTGTGTGAAGCCGACGTGTTCGGGCGAAGAAGTTTGAAGCTTGGAGAGTGGCCAATTGAAGGCGCGAGGTTTCCTGGAAGAGAAACTTCGAGGGCGCGGAACGACAACAACGCTGGAATTTGAGTGAGTGATTCTCGGAAGAGTATCATCCAGACTTTTGTTCCAAGAACTTTGGACTGGATAGGTTTCTATCTCTTTAGTCTTTAAGTGTCTTGGTTGTTCAATGCATGCGACTGCATTGTAGAGCGTATCGTTCGTTGTCTATGTCCGTTGTTTTGAGTGTGGCTGATTGTACTGTGTAGTACGTTGTTTGATTGGTGACGTATTGTATGTAACTATTGTGGTGTGTGCATACGTGTGTATTGTTTTTGATCTGCCATTTTTGAGAATATAATATTTGTCTTGTTTATCAACTCTCGGCTCTGACTTGTTCTTTGGGCCACAGCCGGCGTCCGCTGGCGCGCCAAAAAGGACCACTTCTAAACTGTCCACGCTTTCGTGGTGCGGTTCGGGGGGCCAATACTTCGGCCCTTGGAATCAGCCCGGCTATCGCATCCCCAATTTACGGGACTGTGTGACAATTAATCTGGCGTCCACGACTCAGGACCTTTTGGTGCACAGTGTGTCCAAAGTAGTGAGAAAGAGCCTCGAGTTGTTGATACTGCTATCGGACCGATTTTTGTGTGTTGTTCAGTGTTCTCGTCAACGAGTGCAGGGGAGTGTTCCGATAGACTGATTTAGGCAGATACTTTTTGCACACGGCAAGGTTTTATTTGCGAGTTACGAGACACAATGGATCTCGAAAAGTTAGTCGCTCTTGGTGAGAAGATGGGTCTTTCTGGCGCCGAACTACGGAAGTGGGTCACCCAGAAGGAAAAAGAAGAAAAAGAGAGAGCCAAGGAAGAAAAAGCAGCAGAGTTGGAACGAGAGAGGTTGGCAGCTGAGAGAGCCAAGGAATAAAAAGCAGCTGAGTTGGAACGAGAGAGGTTGGCAGCTGAAAGGCCGAAGGAAGAAAGAGAGCAACAATTGAAGTTGGAATTGGAGAGAGAAAGACTGGCAGCTGAGAGGGCGAAAGAAGAAAGAGAGGAAAGGGAACGGCAGCGACAGCACGAGATAGAACTCGAGCGGCTCTGTTTGCAACAGCGAAGTGAAACTCCCGTCCAAGCTAGAGTTGAAAGCAGCGAACGGGAAGATCCCGGATTCCGCTTGAACCCAAGCAAGCTGCTCGTAGCATTTGATGAAAGGAAGGACGACCTTGACGCGTACCTTCACCGATTTGAGACAATTGCAAAGAGCCAGAATTGGCCGGAACATCAATGGGCAACTGCTTTAAGTACTTGCTTGAGTGGTGAAGCGCTCAGTGTGTACGGTAGGCTGACGCCGACCGATGCAGCCAACTATGCCAAGGTGAAAGCTGCTTTGCTGAAGCGATTTAGATTTACGGTGGAAGGATTCCGGGACAGATTTCGGACAGGAAAGCCAGCTGATGGTGAGACGGCTACGCAGTATGCCGCCCGACTTTGCCATTATTTCGACAGATGGATTGAACTTTCAGGGACAGCGCAGGAGTACGATGAACTTAGAGAGCTCCTGATTAGAGAACAATTTCTTACTAGTTGCCACCCAAGCCTGTCGCTGTACTTGAAAGAGAGGAAGGCTGAGTCACTTGAAGGAATGCTTGAATTGGCTGATCAATTCTTGGAAGCGCAAGGTGGAACTAATTTGGCCAAGGTCAAAAAGGATTGTCCCGATGATTCGAAGAAATTGGCTCCCGAAGAAAAGAAGCGTGCACCAGAGAGCATTCCACGATGTTTTCTGTGCAACCGAGTGGGTCATCGCGCGAAAAACTGTCGAACGATCTTTACGAGCCCTACGGCAGTAAAATGTTTCAAGTGTGGTCAGACTGGGCACAAAGCAGACGCTTGTCGGAACGGAGTGAGTCAAACTCACCAGGTATCCTGTGTGCAAACGGCACCGAAATCTGATAATAATGCCGTCACCGATGGATTCGTAGAGTTGAAGAATGGGGAGAAAATTCCTATTGTGGGTGCTGTAATGTCAAAACAGCCAACCGGGGTTGCGAAAGGAATGCCAACGCTGCCTGGAAAAGTTGCGGGCAAAAAGATTACGGTGTTAAGAGATACCGGCAGCTCCACTGTTATCGTGTGGAGAAACTTGGTACGGGAAAGTGAGTTAACTGGCAAAACGAAACCGGTTTGCTTTTTTGACCGTACAGTTCGGATGCTTCCCGAAGCAGAGATTGAGGTTGAAACCCCATACTTCAGCGGGAAGGTTACGGCTCTATGTATGACGACCCCGCTTTACGACCTTGTCATCGGAAACATCGACGGTGCGCCAGGACCGAATGATCCGGAATGTTTGGGAGAAGACCTTAAGATAGAGCTCTCGCCAACCTAACGACCGCGAGATACTGTGGAGGAACAGCCCGTGACGGATCTCACTAGAGCCCAAGGTGAAGCCGCGGCGCAAGAGACAGTGAAGGAGAAGATGATCGGGTTGAATGAGTTCACGGGCCGAGCAACCGGACTTAAGTCGGCACGACCTCAACCGACCGACAGTGTAAAGGTGACGGAGTCGGCCAGCCGGGCCAAATGTCGAGACATGAACAAGCTGGTAAATAAACCGACAGGACCCGTTGAACGTTATGACCCGATAACTGTGTCAGAAGTGACAACGATGGCTGAGACGCCGCCTCAGATACCGTCGTTGGAAAAGGCTCGCCGGAAAAGAACAGGGAAAAACAAGAAGAGATCGAGCGAGCACCGCAAGAAAGGGCGCAAGCGCCGCTCGAAATACACAGGATAGGTGCTGAGGTTCTAGAATCGGATTGTGTTTGGCAGGGCTGAGTGCCATATGTTGTGTTAATGTTGTGTTATCCTGTGTCACAAGTGTCGAAGTGTCTGTGCTGTGATGTGATTTATAGTGTTGTATAATTGTTGTAATGAGAGAACTTTGTACGTTTGTATTGTTTGGAATAAGTGATGAAGTGTTGTAGTCGTGTACCTGTGGCTATATTTCATGTGTTGTGGAATTGAACACTAATGTAAGATTGTATTGAGAGATCTATTGCGAATGTGAAGTGTCATGAGCGACGGTCTGTGTTACAGTCTTTCAGAGTGTGTGGTGACTGTTCGCGCTCGTTTGTGTGGTTTTGAATATTATGAGATAATATTCTTAAAGTGGGGGGCAGTGTCACAGAACGAGCGCTAAAAACGGGCGCGCCGCCAAATTTTTGCGATAACGCGCCCAGAGAGACGCGGCGAGGTCAACGAAAAAAAAAGAAAAGAGAAAACAAGCATCCAAGTCTCCCCGGGCGCGCGACGCCTCTCCTCTCGGAAGCGTGGCTTCGTCGATGAACCTCCTCACCCAACAGCGGCGGCCGGGCAAGCGCTAGAAATTTCCAGAAGGAAAGGGGCGTGTATGCCGAGTTGAGTCATCTGTCGGGGACGGCCCCCGTACAGTCTCGCGCCTCTCCCCAGCCTCCGCTGCGCATCGCGCCGACGAAATGAGGAGAACTTTCTGGAATGTCGTGCGGAAGGTATTTAATCGAGCAGCGGAGATGAGAGATCAGGAGAAGACGGAAGTTGCGCCAGAGTGCGAAGGGATCCCGCCGTGTAGTCGGCGAAGGTTTGTCCGTTGTGACGAAGCAGGAGATGAAGAGGATTTCCACCTGAAGGGTGAAGGCCCGAGCTACAGGCAAGAGAGTGTGTTTACCGCTATCGAGCGAAGACGCGTGGCGACAGCTGCGTGTGTGAAGCCGACGTGTTCGGGCGAAGAAGTTTGAAGCTTGGAGAGTGGCCAATTGAAGGCGCGAGGTTTCCTGGAAGAGAAACTTCGAGGGCGCGGAACAACAACAACGCTGGAATTTGAGTGAGTGATTCTCGGAAGAGTATCATCCAGACTTTTGTTCCAAGAACTTTGGACTGGATAGGTTTCTATCTCTTTAGTCTTTAAGTGTCTTGGTTGTTCAATGCATGCGACTGCATTGTAGAGCGTATCGTTCGTTGTCTATGTCCGTTGTTTTGAGTGTGGCTGATTGTACTGTGTAGTACGTTGTTTGATTGGTGACGTATTGTATGTAACTATTGTGGAGTGTGCATACGTGTGTATTGTTTTTGATCTGCCATTTTTGAGAATATAATATTTGTCTTGTTTATCAACTCTCGGCTCTGACTTGTTCTTTGGGCCACAGCCGGCGTCCGCTGGCGCGCCAAAAAGGACCACTTCTAAATTGTCCACGCTTTCGTGGTGCGGTTCGGGGGGCCAATACTTCGGCCCTTGGAATTAGCCCAGCGATCGCATCCCCAATTTACGGGACTGTGTGACAAGGATAAATACGGTCATTAATGGTGACTTTCGCTGTGCAGATTCCTGCAGGCGTTACGAGATGACCTCCGGCTGTGCGGATTTCAGGGCCTTTCCAAGCTGTCCTAACTTTCTTTAACTTCGCGGCGAACGACCCACTGATGACAGAATAGTCGGCTCCAGTATCGACGAGAGCAGTCACACTGTGGCCGTCGATAAGAACGTCGAGGTCGCTAGTTCACCGTCTCGCATTACAGTTAGGGCGTTGCGTCGGGTCACGGCTGCGTCGGCTTGTTCCGCTGCTTCCATGTTGCGTCGTCCGGCCACCTTCGGTAAGTGAGCTTTTGCCTTCAGGGCTTTGCCTGGTTGGGGTTGTGTTCAAAAAGCTCCGTCGCGTCGGCGTCGTCGCCGGAGGATCTTCGGTAGTTCGTCGCACAGCAACCGCACCTCCATCGGTTGCTGCCCTTAGTTTCCCGGATACGGGCTAGGAGACCGGCCCCGCGTTGGGCCAGAGTACTGCCGGGGGTGCGGTGACATGCGGCGGTTGGGCGACGGCGAACGGGAAGGTCCTCGTGGTGTCCATTGAGTTCCTGCCAGGTAGTCGGCGATGTCACGTGGCCGATCTCCTGGCTGCGGACGCGGTGCATTGACGGCGAAGCCACGCAGTACCATCTGTCGGTACTGGCAACGGCGGTATGTGTGTCCGGCCTCGCCGCAGTGGTAGCAGAGCGGGCGATGGTCAGGGGTGCGCCAGACGTCAGTCTTCCTCGGTGCACTGCGCTGGCCCGCTGGGGAACGGTAGGACGTCGGTTGGGGTGGTGGCGGCGGTGGCGTCTGGCGACGGAAGTGTGACGGGGCGGCGTTTTGGCGTGGACGGGGAGGAGCGTTGTGGCGCACTGCAGCGGCGTAGCTCATAGTTTCTGGCTCGGGCGGCAGTGTTTCGGGAATACGAAGCGATTGCCGGACTTCTTCTCGCACAATGTCGGTGATCGAATCCACTTGAGGCTGCGCCGAAGGCAACAGTTTGCGCAGCTCTTCCCGCACGATCGCTCGGATCGTTTCACGCAGGTCGTCGCAGTCACTGGCTTGAGCAGCAGCGCATTCTGGAGTAAGGTGACGATTATACTGTCTGGTGCGCATGTCCAGCGTTTTTTCGATGGTGGTCGCCTCGGATACAAATTCTTGGACGGTGTTCGGTGGATTCCTCATTAGTCCCGCGAAGAGCTCCTTTTTGACCCCTCGCATGAGGAAACGAACTTTCTTTTCCTCAGGCATGTCTGGGTCAGCGTGACGGAATAGGCGGGTCATCTCCTCTGTGAAAATTCCAACCTTTTCATTTGGTAGCTGAACCCGGGTCTCGAAGAGAGCAGCGGCCCTCTCTTTGCGAGCGACGCTTGCGAACGTTTGAAGAAATGCGCCGCAGAAGACATCCCACGTTCGGAGCGTGGACTCCCGATTCTCTAGCCAGGTCCTTGCGGTGTCTTCCAGGTAGAAGTACACACGACGGAGCTTTTCTTCGTTGTCCCAGGGGTTGAGGGCGGCCACACGGTCGTATGTTTCTAGCCAGGTTTCCGGGTCTTCAAACGATGAGCCATGGAATGTTGGTGGTTCCCTGGGTTGATGAATGACGATCGCGGGCTGGGACGCTCCGGTTGTAATTGTCGCTGCAGTCGAGGTCATGGTCTTGGTCTTCCGCGCCTTGTCTTGTAGCAGGCCGTACTCCGGTGGGAGACCTTGCTGTCGGCGGCTCGTTCGCTGCTCTTGGTTAGCGTCGGTGTCTTCTCCGCGAAGGGGGCTGGGTTCACGGCTTGACGGGGGCGTCCGGTACATGAACGAAGCAGCACCTCCACCAGATGTCACGGAATCGTGACGTGGCCAAAGACAGAAAACTTCGTGTTGGGATTTAACTGTTTATTTGGGTGAACCTGTGCCCGGTAAAGGGAAAGCCTAATTACAGCAGCAGTCTTGCACAGATAGCAGTCTCGGACTGATAGCGGCGAACGCAGCGTCGGCCTTCGATCAACAACTGACAAGCGGCGAAGCGCGTCGGCATTTATACCCTTGCCGTCGAAGGTTCTAGAGTTATCGGTGGTGGTGGCGTAGGTTCCAGAACAATCTGTACCGTTCGCACAGTGGGCGTGATCTTATCGAAATGATCTACTACAGTCCGGAACCTTCTCGAAACTTGCAGGCGCGGTTTGCGCCGAGAATCATGTGGTGTTTCGGAACGATAACAAAAACTTGTGAAATGGAACGTGGCAATATATATAAATAAATAAATGAATAAATTTATATATATATATATATATATATATATATATATATATATATATATATATATATATATATATATCAAATAATTTCAATTTAGTTTTATTGAAAAAACATGACGAAATATTACAAACTACCTGCATCGTTAGCCTACATTGTTCAGTGAAAATTAGATTATGTATGAACAGATAAACAGAGCATATATATTTACATGCACACACATATGTGAATATGCATATATGCACATTAACACATGCATATAGAAACTTATTTCAACGAAATAATATACATATATACACAACTGAAACAGGAAACAAATGATAAAGCAGACATGTATTCAGTCAGGTTCATAACTGAGATAGCTTGTATAATAAACCATTTATTTAACATGCCAAAGAACAACCGTAAGTCCTTGTGCAGGCGCAAGCAAAGATAAAGCATGAAAATTAAGCAATACAACACTGACAGTCTTTAGCGAAAAAAATAAATGAAAAGAGAGAGAACAAATATATAAAAAGCAGTCAAACGCAATATGACAAGAAGAATAATACAAGATGACATTAATAAAATGGGAGTTAAAAGTCATCTTGAAATTCAGCAACTATGCGGAATACGACCTCAAAAACCTGAAAAGAGAAAAGTCTGTTCATTGTGCAAGAATATGTTAAGACAATGTAGAGCTCAGACAAAAAAACAATGACCGTGGGTTATGAAAAACATGAAGGTCATGAGAGTCAACATCACGGAGACTGTATTCTGTGAACAGTGGAGCATTATAATAATTTGGCAGCGACATGAAGTGGTCGGTACTCTCAGGTCAACTGATGGTCGAATAGAATAAAATTAGGAAGTAAAGCACAGGATATCATACCTTGAACTTGCCTAAAAAAATATAAGGTCAGCGCAATTTCATCGGCAGTGAAATGATCTGGACTCACTCACGGACTTTACTGCCGGATTTAGCAATGCTATTCCAAATCGCAGGTGCTTACTCGAGTTAAGGAATACATGATGCGGTGTACAATTCGCAGAAGGTACAAGTCTGGTGTTTTTTTTTCTTCGATTTCTCAGTATACAATGAGCAGAGTACTATACGCTTTATTCGTATTTAGGCATGAAGGTATTCTCAAGCGCCGTCGGGCAGCAACCAGTCAATAGCTGTTATAAGACCACAATAACAGCCAACTTTAGTGACATCGTTGTCCACTGCTGCCTTCGGTGAAATGACAAAGAAATATGCGGGATTAGATGGGATTTGTATCCAGCGTGGCCATCGTGTATTCTACCCAATAGCCATGGCAATTTTTGACAACGTTTTCATAAAAAAACAATACACCGGCGTTTTATCGGGCAGTTATTCACGTCAGTATAAGTCAGATAGCGAGGTAAAATGGCAAACAATTGGCAGATCCCTCGTACAGTGGGAATCGTCAATATGCGAAGCACGTTAGCGTAAAGTTAATATGCCGCTGTCAAATCACCACAACGTTAAGAAGGGGCCGTAAGGTATGCCGCATAAGACTTCCGTGTCATGATTATCATGTTTGGATGTGTCGTTTACCTTCGTCATCTATTCACGTCACTTGATGCCAAATTTAGTATATGTGGAGCTAGCGAAATGGCCGCGAGCACGCTATGAGCGTGGCATGTTGTCATGTTCTTACATGACACGCGTCTCATCATTATCATGTTTGCACCAGTCATATACCTTCGTAATCCATTGACGTCACGTAACACCAAATTTGGCATATGGGGAGCTAGCGAAACGGCCTCGAGTGCATCAAGAAGGACCCAATACACTCCAACGTAACGTTGACGAGCGCGCAGACTGGGCACAGCGACGCTACGTTAGCAAAACGCGAGCACTCTGGTCTGACGCCAAGCGTGACCGGCACGACCAGCGTCCATCGTCGCGGCCCGACGACAACCGGCGCGAAATGCGACATACTACATTTGGCGCCAATGCGTTACTCAGACAACACTGCGTATGCCTCTTTTCATGACGGAGGCACGCCGGACGCATCGATACGCGCATGCGTCAAAGCAACGCAGCGCGCACCTGCGAGTATATAGCAGGACTAGCGCGTGGCGTGGCAACGCCGGCGTGCACGTGCGCCGGGTCACGTCGAAATGTATTCGTGCCTTGACTGTGGCATGTAATCATGTTTTCACAAGACAGGCACCTCATGGTTACCATGTTTGCACCAATAACATACCTTCGTCATGGAATTCAATTATTGGAAATCTACCATCACCCACATTTTTAGGAAAAAAAACGAGAATTCTATTTGAATACTGTATCGGGAATCACACCTTGTTGACAGTTAATGCGTTTAAGTATCTAGGTCTCACAATAACGCATAACCTAAAGTGGCCCACACAAATTGATTATGTTTGCTCTAGGGCCTCACATAAATTGTACATATTAAGAAAAAAACCTGCAGGGTGCTAGTATGGACGTAAAACTTCTTGCTTTTAAAACTTTCATATGGCCGATACTGGAATATGCCAGTATTGTCACAGGTTCCCACCGAAAAGTGCTTGTAAATAAACTTGAACGCATACAACGGCTTGCAGCTCGCTTTATATGCTCGAGATATAAGCAGAACGATTCATTCACAAAAATGCTACAACTTTGTGATCTGGAGACGCTCTACAAGCACAGACGCAAAAATAGATTAAATTTTCTTTTTCAATTATTAGAAGGTGAGTTTAAAATTAACAGAAATGACTACATAGAACAACCTGGGAAACGAAGCAAGAGGGCAAACCATAAACGAGTACTGCACCTTTATTTTGCACGAACGAAGGCGTACCGTCATACTTTTTCCTCGATGTCATTGAAGATTGAAATGGGTTTACGAATAACATAGTCAATGCGGGTGATGTTAATGAATTTGTGCATTTACTTGATTTACATTTATATGATTTATTTTAAATATTATTGCGATTGTTATTTCATGCATTGCGAATCAGGGTGTGTGTTTTTCGTTTGAAACGAAGAGCGTTCACGGATTTGTATATATGTATACCTGGTTTATCATTCGGAGATGTATAGTTATATCCCCGATTTGTTTCTACAGTGTGTCGTACCTTTTCTGTAATGACCCTCAATAGAGGGTTGACAATATTTCTAAATAAATAAAAATAAAAATAAAATTCATCGACGTCACGTAATACCAAATTTGGCATAAGTGGAGCTAGTGAAATGGCCACGAATGCATCATGAGTGTGGCATGTAGTAATGTGTTACATGACACGCATGTCGTGATTACCATGTTATTGCCATTCTCATACCTTCGTCTTTCATTCACGTCCCGTAATACCAGATTTCATATAAGTGAAGCTAGCGAAATGGCTGCCAGTGCATTATGTGCGTGGCATGTAGTCATGTTGCTACATGACACGCATCTCATGATTATCCTGTTTGCACCAGTCAGATACTTTCGTCATCCATTCACGTATTGTAATAATAAATTTGGTATATGTGACACAAGCGAAAAGGCCAAGAGTGCATCATGAGCCTGGCATGTATTCATGTTGTCACATGACACGCATGTCATGATTTTTATGTTAGGGTCTGTCGCTTGTGTTCGCCATGCAATCAGGTGATATCATACGAGTTTTTCAATATGTCATATGAACGAAACCACTGCAAGAGCAGCAGCACCATGAAATGTAAATCATGACATTATGACATACATGTCATGCTTTTCATTTTATGACCACTCAGATATCTTCGTCCATACAGTCTTGTTATGCAATATCAAGTTTGGTATCGTTACCACTATCCAAACGGCCAGGAGAGCTAAAAGTCGTAGGCGGCTAGTTCGATAGGCTGATAAATAGATAGATGAATACGCTCAAAGTCACCGAAATTCGTTAAGAAATGCATCGCATTTCCAAAACCAGGTGGTAGAACGAGCTAATTGCGTAAAGAGTGGGTGGTTTGAAGCTATTCACTCTATACAAAAAGTTCAGCAAGGTAGGCAGGGTACCTAAGTGCGTTTTAAGGCCGATGCTCTTTCACATGTGCATGATTGTTGAAGCAGAGAGAACGGTTCAAAATCCTGACAACTGCGTGAACAAACAATTGGTTACCCTCCTAGATAAAAAGCTTCTAGTTGTGGCAAATGGCGCATGCGTTTAATTCATCTGACATTGTGCCTCGTGCTTCGTGTATATGAAGTCTGATGTTTTTTTTTTTCAATTGGTACTTTTCTTCATTTCCTCTCTTTTTTTTCTTTTTTTCCTTGTTGTCATTATATATATAAAGAAAACAAGTGTATACTTAAGGGCTCGTTTTTCATGTTTTTACACAATATGAATGTACGATGAAAAGATGCGAGATGGCGGTACTTCAAGTGTTCACTAGATGGACTGACGTATAGACAGATGGACAGATGGACAGACAGACGGACAGACAGACAGACAGACAGACAGACAGACAGACAGACAGACAGACTGACGGACAGACAGACAGACAGACAGACAGACAGACAGACAGACAGACAGACAGACAGACAGACAGACAGACAGACAGACAGACAGACAGACAGACAGACAGACAGAAGCATAACCGGGCGAACGGACGGATGGATGGATGAACGGATGCTTCGCCCCCTTTATCTTCATTCTCTCCGTGGACATGCTGTGTTTTTTTTTAACGAAGAAAGTGGTATCGTAACCTAGCCCTCGGTTTAGTGAGAATTCATTATTTGAAAGCGTAGACTCCCCTTTCCGCCATGTTTCACTATCCTGCAACTCAGCTTCTGAGGAGCTGTGATGTGTTCCCTAACGACTTGCACAAATACACGCACTTCATGTACTCAAACAACTACGACTGCTGCTATCATATGGACGACCATGTTAACGATGAAGCCTACTTTTTCTTGGCACGCATCCCTATATTACCAATTGTCTTGACAGTAGCTTCTGCCACTCAATCATGCGAATCGCACCTGCCAGCTCAGAACTTTCCGTGCGATGCTTCCACGTAACAAAGTCATTATCAAACAATGTGTGAACAACAATTCTTTTTCTCTAGATATTTCAGAAAGCAATAACAACGAAACATTGACTGACTACAATGCCTCTTAGATAGAGAAGACAGAATGGCTTCTTCACAAAAGCAGTTGTGTTTTCGAAAAACTCCACTGCTCATTGAACAATATGTTTTCTTCCTCCATTGTAATACACACAGTACTGAAAACATTTCTTTAAAATATAACAAAATCTCTCTGAAATAATAAGATCCATACTATAATTTGAAATAAATTATATATCAGAAGTCCTAGAGTGGAATAGCTTACGCGCATTATTCGCAGCACGCAAAACAGTCCTTCTCAGCAAGCTTCAGCACAGAGGAAAACGTGTACGTTTGAGGTAACGATGACAAGCTCAACCTTGACGACTATAGTTATCATGTTTGGATTTACCAATATCTGTATAAAACAATCTAATGATGACCGCATCGTTACTTTCATTGGATTTCCCGTGGTGTCATCGCTGAGGCCTCCACTTACGCGCCAAAATGCTATACCTTTTGATCCATTGGCAGGAAAGCCTGCAATAACTCGGCAGCGTCGTGTAGACAGCACCGGTCACTATTCTAACAGAGGTGTGTATATGACTAATATTCTGATAATGCTGGAAATTCCTTGACATTTTTGTGAACAGAAACAAAAAGCACGCGCATCACTCATCACAAATTCAATTGCTGCAGTTACCAAAGATAATTAACCTGCAATATCGTAAGAAGCAGTAGAGCTAAGAAAACTTTGCTGATGATATTGCTAAGTTTATGGTAAAAGAGGTGCTATTTGATGATTCAAAAAGATAACAAACATGTCTGGTATGCTCCGAAAGATAATGTGTTGCGCAGTCTGAGAAGCAGCTTGGCTGCATTGAAAATACTGCACTTGGGTTCGCACTGTTCGCTTAGGCCGCTGGTCATAAGTTCAATGAACACTGTTCATGGAAAATTCTTATTATATGGGAAAAATTTCTCGGCTCCTGAACGGAAGGTCACGAGTTCAATCCCGGCCGTGGTGGTCGCATTTCGTTGGAGGCGAAATCAGAGTATCGTGCACTGTGCGATGTCAGCTGACGTTAAAAAAAAAAACATCATATGTTCTAAAATCCCGAAGCCCTTCTCTACGGCGTTTCTCACATCGATATCCTGCTTCCGAGACATAAAACCCTGGATAATGTTAAAATAAAATATTACGATTAGAGTATTTCATATTATTATTATTATTATTATTATTATTATTACTATTATTATTATTATTATTATTATTATTATTATTATTATTATTATTATTATTATTATTATTATTATTATTATTATTATTATTATTATTATTATTATTATTATTATTATTATTATTAGTTCAGTGATCCTGAAGTGCTTTATAGCATGCTTAATTTTTATGCTCACACTAAACCTACTGTCAGTCGAGGCCTTCGTTCTCTCAGTCGTGTTCGCAGAATCTTTCGAGAATTCAGTTCTCCTGTAGCTTTACAGAAAAAATACCCCACCACATTTCTTTCTCAACTTGAATATGCTTCCGTGATTTGGAATGGCATTGCTAAATCTCGCTCAATGGCAGTGATGTAATTGAGCGAGTCCTGGGAAAATTCATAAGTATTTAGAACCATCGTCTTCTTGGAAATTACTCATGATCTCGTTATAACACTGCCGTATTGTTATCATTGCCATTACTCCAGTGCCGACAAAATCGCGTTGACCTCTTATTTCTTTACAAACTAATTCACAGTATGATATCCTGTCCTTTGCTCATGAGATGTGTCAATTTTCAGATTCCGCGTAACTTAGCCAAAGATAATCGACTATTTCATGTACCTGTCACCCTCTTTCAACCCCAGATCTTTAACAGAGTGCAAAGTCTATAAATGCTAACTTTCATTATCTTCATGTTTTTGTACACTCCACTGACATTGTTTATATACCAGCTTGGCCCTGTCGTAAGATACTTTTTCACAATTAGCACATTGTTCCCTTTTCCTCATTTTGGGGAGCCTTCCACGTTGGTTTGTCGTCTTCCCCATTATTTTTACTGCGATTCCATGATTCTCGACTAGCGTTTTATTGTTCCCATTTTGAGGTAATTTTCATTTTTCTGTGTCTTCGATCTTTTTATTTTATTTTTAGTTGTTATTTCTTCTTGTATATTGTATTGCGTTGTTCATTTTTAGTGTTTTATTTTCGCGTGCACTTGCACAAACACCTCATGGTTGTTCCAGGGCACGTCCAATAGATGATTGCGTGATGGAGTAATAATAATAATATAATACTATTATTATATTTATGTAAAATTACTTGTATAACAATAATAATATTATTATTACAATATCACACATTGTTTGAGGCATTGTACCAAAAAAAAAAGCAGCGCTGACAAGCACATTCGCAAGGTGTTTCAGCGCGCGAACAAAGGAAAAAAGGACAGGGTAGACAGAAAGAGCGCTGACTTCCAACTAACTTTATTTCGCAGAGTGGCAAGAATTTATACGTCTAAAAAAGAAGATTACAGAGCATGAAGGTAAAAAACAAGCCCGATCTACACACCAGTAACAGCACGTGTGACAGGTCCTCTAATGCCTCAAAGCCCAGCCAGGTAATCACGTTCAGCCTGGAATAAAGCAACCGATGAAGTGCTTACGCATTTATCTCCTAGCACGTGTATTTTTTCTGCTTCGATAATTTCTCGGGTATGTTGCTCCCTGTGCAAAGTTAGTTGGAAGTCAGCGCTCTTTCTGTCTACCCTGTCCTTTTTTCCTTTGTTCGCGCGCTGAAACACCTTGCAAATATGACTACGCACCAACTAGCCCAAGCTTCCACTCTTGTGACTGACAAGCACACCTACATACGGCCTTTGAAGGTGTACTGGTCATATTTGTTTTAGGGGCGAAACTCCTTATGCTGTGGGTCATGCGTCCGCGATGTATGTAGTAGTAGTAGTAGTAGTAGTAGTAGTAGTAGTAGTAGTAGTAGTAGTAGTAGTAGTAGTAGTAGTAGTAGTAGTAGTAGTAGTAGTAGTAGTAGGTAGCCGCCTTCACGGCCGGACTGGAGGAGCGGCACGCGCGCGCTCTTTCGAATTGAGGAGGAAATCCGCGCACGTTAATTATAAATAGAAAAGCTCTCTCTATATTATATTTTTTACATAAAAAGACGTGTATCGTTCACTCAATCTCCAATAAGGTTTGCCTTAATTTGATGCTAAATAAAAAATTCCGTAACAGAATAACGCACTTTAAGCAGTACCTGACTGGTGAAGATTGCCATTTTAAAATCGCTGGGCATGATCTCCTTGGTTTTTACAAGGTTTAGCGAGGTTGGGCTGCAGTGCCATTAACTAGCGGCAGTGAAAGTCACAACTAGACACCAGCGCATGCCGTAAGACAGTGCGCGCGTGCCGCTTCTTTAGTCCGGCCGTGCCACCTCTCGTTTAGTCCTTAGAATGTCTGCTGAATGGCGGTACTGCTCTATCATGATTATCATGATGAAAAGATGCGAGATGACGCTGCTTGGCATATTCACTAGATGGACGAACGGATGGACAGACGCACAGACGTACAAACGAACAGACAGACAAATGCATGGGCGGATGGACGGACGCACACACGCACGCGTGGACGGACGTATGAATGGACGGACGTGTGGATGAACGTATGGACAGACAGACAGATGCAAGGACGGATGCAGAGACGGATGCGTGGACGAATGTCTGGATAGACGGATACATGGAAGATCGAACTCACGGACGGATCGAAGTAAGAACGAACGGACGACGGAGGTGCGGACGGACTGATGGACGCTTCGCTCCCCTCATAATCATGCACTCCATGAATATGCTGTGATTTTTTTTTGCATGAGCCGTTTGACAATAACTGATGCTTTCCCGCATGCCGGCACTCAGCTTCTTTTCATATGGCGTTAGAATCTATTGTCAAGGTGACTAATGATTGCACGAGTCCACATTTTGTTATTGCATAGTTGTAGAAGCATCATCGAGGCTTTTTCATGCTACATCTGAAAATTTGCATTGCTAAACACGCTGATAATGCCCCAATTCCCGGCTGAACAAATATAACCGTCAGGAGAGTCGGTCGTCCAAAGTAGTAGAAAGAAAATATTCCGCCATCTCTCACTGAATGTGCGGATGCGAAGCAGCGGGAATGTGGTTAGCGGCACCCACATTAGTTCGTGTACGTCGCCTCAAGCCAGTGCACCAACATTCGCAGCCTTTACTTGACTAACACTACTGGTAACCTTCACTGGATGCCGGTCACCGCTGCCGCGAAAGCTGGCGTTGACCATGACTACAGCAGTACTAAATAGCCGATCTCTCAACACTCATGCCCGACACAGTGAACGTGATCCCATGATAACCAAAGCAGATGTACTGTCTCACGAAAACGGGGTACGCCACAACACCAACAATCAATGGCTCTTAAAAGGCCGCTCCCCAGGCCCCATACCAAATTCTAGTTAGACCATGGAAGTTGTTGGGTGTCTGATGAGGAACATTTTGCCACAAAAATTTATGAATTGGTTCATTACGAGCTGAGAAAACACTTGTTTTTTTGAAGCGGCGTGAACCAAGGATGAGAGGAGGCGATCTCGAAACCCTTGCCATTCCTCCACGTAGCCTTCGTAAGCCAAATCACTTCCCTACTCTCTCTGGCATCAGACGAAGAGGTCGCGTGCACATGACGTGCCCAAACAAGCCCCACCTCCGAGCACCCGAGCAACGTTATTTTTATTGTTGTTGTTGTTGTTGTTGTTGTTGCTGTTGACCAGCGTTGTTTTTAGGTCTACTTCCTGTTTCTGCAGGATGGTTTAGAAACTCTGGCTTAGATGCGCTAGAATAGATGAGCACAATGAGTGCGCGAATGCGCAAAAGCATTCCACGGCTGTCACCTGCTCAATTTGCTGACCACGGAACGGCGGGGACACGGACGCATACAAAACGCTCGCAGATTAGGCTCAGCTCTCGTTGCAATTCATAGGAAAAAACGAAAAAAAGAACGCTCACATTGCCTATGGCGTCTCATTATTTGTGTATAGATTTATTAATCTATTCAAGCAACAAATACACAAACTACGCATGTCGTGTTAAATGATTTTCGCCATGTCACTTGCCACTGTTGGCAACGTTAGAGCATACTCGTCTACGTAGAGGACCAACGTCATTGCATTGCCGTGTACGTAGGGCCACTCATACGCGCACGTCATGCCCTCATTCTTTGGGCGCACACCCGCAAAAGGAAGGAAGAACGGCGTTAATCTACGAATTTGACCAATTTCCGCGGCACGTAGCATTGCAAATTATTGCAGACATGATTTTGAACACCTCATCAACACATTGCCTTGTCAGCTCAAAATTGTCAAACCTGGTGAGTGGCCTTTTAAGCAGTCGTGTGGAGGAGGAGGAGAAAAACTTTATTCACTTCAAGAGGGAAAGGTGCGGTGGTGGAGTGTCAGAGGAGCCTACCCAGCGTAGGTCTCCGCTACCCTCTTGTCCCAATCCAAGATCTGGTCCTGAACCTCAGGCGCCAAGCTGCACATAGCAGCCTCCCACTGCTCCGTACTATTATTACGTAGAGAATTGGGTGGTGGGTTTCGAGTACACCCCCACATGATATGGTCTAGGTTAGCTCTTTGTTGACAGAAAATGCACAAAGGGGAGGGGTATATCACAGGGTGTACAAGATGGCGAAAAGATGGGGTAGGAAACGTACGAGTCTGTAACTGGCGCCATAGTATTTCATGGTAGCGCGAAGCTCCATGATGTAAGTGTGGGTATATAGTGCGCTGTAGGCGGTAGTGATTTGTTATATCGTGGAAAGTCAAAAGACGATTTTTCGCGCTGAAAAAGGCCGCGTGGTCTAAGGCGCCATCAGAGGCCTGTGCTCGGCCGGTCATTCCTCGAGCACAGGTATGAGCCGCCTCATCGCCACTCAACCCCACATGCGCGGGCGTCCATATGAAAGCAACGTCTTGTGTGGGAGGATGTTTCTTAAGAATTGAAAGGGCAGTTGATGAGATGCGACCTGCGCTGAAGTTGCGTATGGCAGTTTTGGAGTCACATGCAACCATAGTGGTATTGGGGATGGAATACCTAAAGCAATGGCAGCCTCCTCTGCCTCCTCCGAAGAGTTGACAGTGATGGATGCCGTTGTGAGCGCCTTGTCGTTATAGTCGACAGCAGAGAGGGCATAGGATGAGGATGATGGGTATTCTGCCGCATCGACATAGAGCACGTCATTGGCTCGATGCAATTTTTTCTGAAGAGCTTTTGCTCTTTGGATTCGGCGCTTAGTATGATATGTTGGATGCATGTGTTTAGGAAGTGGCGGTATGAGTAATTGTTTGTGTATGTTTTGGGGAATGTTGTATTTAGCATTGGTGAGTGAGATGAAGTTAATTCGGGTAGACGATAAAATCTGGCGACCTGCGCTAGTGGTCGCGAGCCTTGCGTATTGAGCTGTTAAATGGGCTTCACGGATTTCACATAGGGTATTTATGACTCCTGTCTGGTGGAGTAGTGCGTTAGAGGTATTGATTCCAATGCCTAGCGCGTATTTGCAAACTCTGCGGAGGAGGGTGTTGACCGATTCCTCCTCTGCTAATTTAAGGTTTAGGTAAGGAAGAGTATATGTGATTTTACTAATCACAAAATCTTGTATTACACGAAGTAACTCTGACTCTCGGAGCCCTCCATTTTTCCCTGAGATTCTTCCTATCATTCTTAGAGTGTTTTTAATGGTACTGCGTATAGCTTCGAGTATATACGTAATAAGTCGGTTATTTTGGATAAATAAACCTAGCACACGAATGCGTGATACTGTAGGAATGAGGCAGCCATTTATGTGAACTTCGATCGTTGGAACGTGTTTGTTCCGACGATGAGTTGGTAGAAGGAGTAACTCTGATTTAGTTAGGGTACAATAGAGATTCATCTGATATGTTAGTGCTGCTATTGCATCTACAGCTGTTTGTAGGGTGTCTTGAATTTGTCCATCTGAGCCTCCTTTCACGAATAAGGTGATATCATCGGCATAGATGGAGAAGTTCAAGTCAGGGATACGTTGGAGAGCGTTGGGTATAGGTAGCATAGCCAGGTTAAAAAGGATTGGAGACAGCACTGACCCTTGAGGTGTTGCGAACCTGCCTAGTGTATAGGGTGAGGAATGTTCTGGTCCTAATGTTAATGTATCTGTGCGGTCCGTGAGGAAGCTTTTGATGTAAGAGTAGATTTTAGCGCCACAAGAAATGCAGTTGAGGCCAGCATGTGTAAACTCGAAGGACTCGATGCGTCTGCAGATCGTGTGGGTTTGGTAGAAACCTCGGTGTCCGCTGGTTTGCTCCGCGTTTGTGGTTGGCTTCTTAGCTGCTTCATCGATGTCAAATGCATAGCGGTCATGTTCTTCAAGGTTGTCGACATTTCGAGGTTAGCGTTTGGTGTACTGTCACTGGCGTCTGTCGCTGTCGTGGCAGAGGAAATCAAAGCAGTGCTTTCTGTGATGCCTCTTGTAATGGGTACCTGGTCGTCCGGCGTTTGGCGCTTCTCGGACGCCATTGATGCGCTGCAGTAATGTCGAGTTTTAAGTGTGAATACACTTTATAAGTGACCCCAAACCATCCACCGTCGTCGGCGGCGTCCGCAGTCTTCTCTCTACCTTTAAAAGAAAGAGGACTTGGCGGGCCGCAGCGCGATGCTCTACTGAATAAGCCACGGACGCGGCGCTGATATCGGTGTCAGTAACGCGCCTTATACCCCCTCCCCCTTCGCTCGCTCCTCCGCTCTCCTCGCTCGCTGCAGCTGCGCGCGCACCCCTCTCTCTCGCGCGCCCGCCTTCTCTCTCAGTCTCCCGTCGAGAGCGGGTCGTGAGGGGGAGTAAAGTTAAAATCCGTTAGCATTCGCCATTGAGTTAACGTAAACTCCCCCGTGTGGTCAAATTGCGATTCCCAGGAACCATTACACCATAAAGGCACCATAGTGTAATTAATAAATATAATAGTGCGAATTAATAAATCCCCCCCATAGCATCACCCCGTGTATTCGCACTTAACCATGTTCACCCTCGGGGAAATGCTTGAAAGTTTTTTCATGCTGCCTACTAGTGAAGAAAAATCACTGGGCGTTTCCGTGCAACTCCCATTTGGGTGTTCATGTTGCGTCTGAGCGGGCTGTTCATATGACGTTGCCCCGTCTGGCGTACTGGCCGGCTTGACGCGAGTAGCGTCTTCCAACTGCGCGTTTACGAAATCATCGGACAGGCTCTCTTCAACCCAGTGGTCTGGTGTATTGACTCGTGTCGTTTTTTTTTGGGGGGGGGGGACGCAGTACTTCACAGGTTCTTGATTGCGTGGCCACACTTGAGGAGCTTGAAGAGCATTCTTCAATTGTTGGGAAAACTTGGATACTCGGTGACGGCGTCTTCTGAGCTGCGTCTGCGTATGATCTGCGCTTGAAACATTCTTTGGTCGGGTAATCACCTCCACACCTACTGCTGGCTTCAGTGCACTCTTCCACAGCGTGTCCGTACGTGCTGCACCTATGACAAAAAGGTGCTGCACAGGCCACGGCCGTGTGGCCTTCGTTTTGGCAACGCGCACAGACGCGACGCATGCCACGGTACTCCAACATAACGTGGTGTCCATGGATTGAAATGAAGGTCGGTGCCGGCTTTGCCATTTCCATCTTCACCACTCGTGTACCGGTAAATGTAGACTGATGTCGGCCGAGGTGTCGGCCGAGGTGATGTGAGGCCGAGGTGTTGCAGGAACAACACCCCTTCGCTACCGGTCCTCTCTTCAAGACACTCGATGGTCTCATCGACGGAGACCACGCCTTCAGGAACGGTAAACGTGAAACAATGTTCTTTTGGCGGGGTGAATAATGGCCTCAACGCCATCCACCCAGGGGCCCCAGGGGTCAGCGACTTCTCGGCTGAAGCCACGGGGAACCTGAATGCGGGTGAAACGCCGAATAGACGCCGCCGAAACACTGGACGCGCGCGTCGGCGAGAGCCGCACACATACAATAAAATACGAACGCTGATGGCGAAGCCCCTTAAAGCGGCACCCGTTCGTCCCTCGTAGTAGTCGTAGTCATGGTGTGTAACCAGTCTTACGTTTTGTTCTGCAAGGTGTTTTCGGTGGAGATTTCTCCTGTGCGTTGTTGAACAATAAAAAGTTCGCAGCGTGCGCGTTACTAAAAGCCGAATTCTCTTGTCTGTCATTGCCCATTAGCAGCCATTGGCATGTACATTGACGACTATCTGACAGAAAAAGGTTGCTACATATACTCGCTGGGCGTAACCTCCCTGTTTTTAGAAAGGATTAGCTAGCGTTGGGCCGCAGTGCCATGAATACAGTGAAGTAGTATATACCATGAACTCGAGGTGGTAAGGGCGGGAAGTAGACAAGAAGTCCAAGCCGTAAGGAAGTGTGCGTGTGCCACCTCTCGTTTATTACTTGGAATGTCCACTGGATGGCGGTGCTTCTATAAGCGGAGTATATGATGAAAATATGTGAGACAATGGTACTTGAAGTGTTGACTAGATGGACGAACGGACACACCAACAGATGCATGGACGGACGCACGGATGGCTACACGGCCAGACGGACACACGGACGGGCGGATACACGCACGAACGGTCTCACAGACCGACGAATATATGATGAAAATATGCGAGATGGTGGTACTTGGACTGATAACTAGATGTACGAACGGACACACAGACAGATGCATGGACGGACGCACGGATGGCTGCACGGACGGATGGACGCAGGGACGGACGCACGGATGTACGTGCGGACGCACCAACAGACACACGCACAGACGTGCGGATGGACGCACACACGATAACACAGAAGGACGCATGGACGGACGGAAGCAAGAGTGAATGGATGGACGGATGCTTCGCCCCACTTTTCATCATTCACCCCGTGGATATGCTGCCATTTTTTAGGGGATAAGATCTTTATGCCGTGAGTCGTACGTCCGCAACGTATGTAGTAGCTGTATGTATATATGTCGCGGTGTATGCATGTAGTCGTCGTCGTAGTAGTAGTAGGTAGCCACCTCCATGACCGGACAAGAGGAGCGGCACGCACGCATTCTTTTGAATTGAGGAGAAAATCCGTGCACTTTACTCATATATAAAAAGAGAAATGTTTTTAATGAGCTAACCTACAAAAATGCGTATCGGTGAATTGATCTCCAATTGTATTGGCCTTGAATTTGATGTTTACTAAAAATAAACTACTAACACAAGGACACGCTTTGATCACTATTTGACCAGAAAGGGTTGCCTCGATGAACTCGCTGGGTGTAACCTCCTTGGTTTTCAACAAGGTTTAGCGAGGAATGGTCTGAGGCTGCTTTCAGGCTTACGGGACGGCTTTATGCTCTCCCATAGTAGAGTACCTCGTGCTCTACATCGTTAACAACTTTTTCTAAACACACACACGCAGGTTTAGCGATGTTGCACCACAGTGCCATGAACTAGCGGCGGTGAAAGGAGTGAACTAGACACGAAGCGCCGGCCGCAAGATAGTGCGCGCGTGGCACTCCTCTAGTCCGGCCGTTACACCTCTCGTTTAGTCCTTGGAATGTCTGCTGAATGGCGGTACTGCTCTATGATGATAATGTGATGAAAATATGGGAGATGGCGGTGCTTTGGCGGTGCTAGTGTTCACTAGATGGGCGGATGGATGGACAGATGCTCAGAGGGGCAAATGGAGAGACCAACAGATGTACAGACGAATGGATGGATGCACAGAGAGACGCACGGACGGACGGACGGATGGATTCACAGACGAACGCACGTACGGACGCATGGATGGACGGACGCAAGGACAAACGCAGAGGTGGACGCACGGGTAGATGGACGGCCGCATGTACGAACGCAGGAACGCATGCATGGATGGATGCAGGGGCAGATGAACGGGCAGACGGACGCACGTACGTACGAATGCATGGATGGCCGGACGCACGTACGAACGTAGAAACGGCCGCATGGAAAGACGGGCGAATGCACAGGCGAACGGACGCACGGATGGATGCTTAGTCCGACGGACTCACGGACGGACGGACAGACAGACGGACGGTTGCACAGATAGACGCATGGGCGGATGGTAGTAAGAACGAATGGACAGGCGGAAGCTCGGACGGACTGATGGATGCTTCGCCCCACTCATTATCATGCACTCCTTGGGTATGTTGGGATTTTTCTTCTTACATTTTTTAATTTTTTTAAACTATATATATATATATATATGATCTCATGCAATAAACACTCTTTTTTAGTAGCTCTGTGACTACGTGCATTTTTTCTTTGCACATGTATTTTTTTGCGCCAAAGTTGAACAGATATGATGCTAACCAGCCTATTGTTGCGTTCATTGACATTTAGTACACACATATATGCATTGATGACGTGCATGGTATATCAGCTCTTTTCAAAAACCTTCTTTTCCGACGCTTTTGTTATAACATGCTAATCCTGTCAAGGTGGTTGACTTTGGAATGTTCGCTGTGCTTCCATCAAGGAGTGATGTCGTATGCATCAGTAATGTTGTCCTTCCTGGTTAGTAATCAAGTTTTTGCAATCAAGTGTGAACTTGCACAAACGACTCATATATGTATTGAAAATCAGTCCGAGCTTTAGAAGCTTGGTCATTCTATTAGAATTTTGGCAGTACAATCCTACAAATAATGAAACAAATCTTGCTGTCGTGTTTTTCCTTTATATGTTCTGCGGTGACAGCGGGAAGACCCTTGAAAAGACAACATTCTAATACCGAAAACTCTGAAGCTGTCAAGTATGCAAAGTGGCGGCGCGGACAATATCCTTGTGAGTAAAAATGCTCTTACTATGTGAATACCTTAAACAGGTCCCAAACATTTATTATTGCACATGACTGCATTGTCGTGCTTTTGTATCATTAACAACTTTTTCTAAGCACACAGCCTTACCTATAGAGAATGTTCAGTTTGACAAACTTGTAATCATGAAGTTACCTTGACTGAAAAAAGTTCCTTCCTTATGATTTCGAAAATTGGAGAAGATTCAGAATTGGGTAAGCCAGCTTTTAAAAAAGAAGTATTATGCTCGTTAGGACAGCTGCACTTGCCAACTTCACTGGCGAATTGTTGCCGATAGTGACATTCCACTGGTTTTTTCCTCTCTTCAAGCCTTCCTCTTCACTGAAACTTCTGTCATTCTTAATTAACCTTCCCATTACTTCAAAGACACACTATGATTAAAAACTAACAGACATATAACGCCAAGAAAAGTATGAAGGCTGTGTTATTATAGGACTAATTAGGAGAACTAACAGACAATGACGCCAAGGAAAGTGTATAGGATGTTATTAGAAGTAATTGCAGTGTATATGTTACGGAAGCAAAAAGCCGCCCACATTTTCCTTCGTGGGAAACTAGAGTAATTGCGTCGCCGAGTGCTGGATTATACGGTCATTCCAGCGACGCAAGCGGCGCCATGTAGCCATGCTCCGAAGCTGTCACACGGTGATAAAAGTGCGACGCAGTTTGGTCTCTCAGTCGTCATGAACCAATGAACGCATCTTCACGCTCTGTGACGCTGACGTCTACGCTCGCGACATCACCGTCTCGTCCAACATTTCGGCCTTCTGCTGAGCCATCTATAGTAGCTGGAAAATGCCCCGCCGTGGTGGTCTAGTGGCTAAGGTACTCGGCTGCTGACCCGCAGGTCGCGGGTTCGAATCCCGGCTGCGGCGGCTGCATTTCCGATGGAGGCGGAAATGTTGTAGGCCCGTGTGCTCAGATTTGGGTGCACGTTAAAGAACCCCAGGTGGTCTAAATTTCCGGAGCCCTCCACTACGGCGTCTCTCATAATCATATGGTGGTTTTGGGACGTTAAACCCCACATATCAATCAATTAGTAGCTGGAATGATTAAATCAGGTGAATGTCTACTTACTGGGTATGGTTTGCGAATGCTAAACTGTTACTTCGTCTTTATTGTTCCTATTTATTGAATGAAGGAGAAGTGTTGCTTTAAACAAGTTGTGGGAGGCTGATGTTGGGTCGTGCCTCACTACTGGTTGAAGGTACTGTCTTCCATGGCATCTACTTGAGTCAAGCAGAGCGTCAAGTCAGGTGAAAGCGAAGTAAAGGCTCCGTTGATTAAAATTCGAATGCACGATCCAGTGACTAGTGAACAGTCACGGCAGCTGGATAAAAAACAATGTCGTGGAACAGTTGTCCAGCGCGAGAGGTCAGTTTTTACTAGTGGCAACGCGAAGGTGGCAAGAGGGGGGGGGGATGGCGTAGTGTTTGTTGGCACGAGGCGCAAGCATGCGCAGTAGGGGTGCTGATGCCTCCGTTGCCGCCGAATTCGCGAATAGGTGCGGCTATAATATTCTCCGCATTTAAATGTGTACGAAACGCCAACTTGCCACCAGCAGGATCCAAACCTCCGACTTTCGATTAACCCGTCCGATGGTCTACTAGTGAGCTACGGTGGCGGTCATCCCTTTTCCACTTTACAGGGTATACATGTGCGGGGGTAGGAGCGTTAGTCAGTGCCAACTGTTGCCATTGCGGTGAGTGTAGAACACACTTTTTTTTGCCTCATTGGTACCGTTTAGAGTACCGATGAGCTACGGTAGCCGTCAATACCCCGTCGACCTTATGGGGTATACATGTGTGGGAGCGGCAGCATTAGTCAGCGCATACTGTTGCCAATACGGTGCGTGTAGAACACTCCGTTTCGCTTCTTTGTTGGTACGTATTATCAGTGAGCTATGGTGACGGTCATCCCTGTCCGCTTTATTAGGTGTGTATGTGCATTTAAACAAGGTACCGTTAGTCTGTGCCTAGTGTTTCAATCACGCCGAGTACCACGCGACGCCAAAGAGGCTAAAAAGAGTGTTCTACACACGCCGAAATGGCAACGGTTGGCACTGACTAACGGTCCCGCTCCCGCACATGCACATCCTAGAAAATGGAAGATGAGATGACCACCACCGTAGCTCATTGGTAAAGCATCGGCCACGTTAATCGAAAATTACCGCAGGTTTGGGTCCTCCCTGTGGCAAGTTCTGTTTTCGAATACTTTTCTTTGTTAACAAATACATTATGATTTCTTGTAACAACATTCTATTCATCTTCATTGGGATTGTTGTCTGCTCCTTCGTTCTCCCTAATATTGCTAGCAAATAGGTGTCATGACAAGTGGTGGTCTCTAAGAAAAGTTTGTTTATGTAGGAATGAAAGTTCCCGACTGTGAAGAAATTACGATTTCTGTTTTTATTCGCGTGTCTTACGGTATTGTCAAGAGATCTACGGAAAGAATTTCATATAACTCCTTCGAGGACGTGTACGTGTCGACATTTTTTGGATTAAAGAAAGATATGAATATTTCTAAAATGTGCATTGCAGATTGAAACGAATTTATATTCCTCAATAGTCAAAAACTAGCAGATAGGGTATGTTATAGGTAGTAGATATGGTTAGTTTTCTTTGGTGTTTTAATCTCCAAATCTGGTACCAAATGTAGCATTTTTATTACAGGTCTATGATTTAAACACATTTATCTTTACGGGGCTCCTTGTGTTCCTGAAATTTTAATGTGACTAACGCGAAGAGCATGTACTTTCTTTGCAGGACAAAGCGCAAGCGTATCGAGGAGGCAGGCATCAAAAAGCTCATTCAAGAAGTTCTGGTAGAGGAATCATCAGAGTCTAACAATGACTGTCGACCAAGATCCACTTTTTTGAAATCCCTCGTTCAAGATACTGCAGCTGTAAGGCCAATTACACATAAAGTAATGATAACTTTTGTAACTGCAAAACGTAAGAGCAGTTGAAATAAAATAATATTGCTGGGACGAGGCAGGGCCGGCTGGTACATGGCGTAAGAGAAAATAAAAAGGTGTCATGCATATTGTCAAATTTTGTACTGCAAGATCGGTGTTCGTATTCTTGCTCCACTATTGATACACTTCTGACCCCAAATATTGTTCTTGTAGGCCACAGCTGCCCCCTTAAGAGATTTTAAAGTAAGATTAAGAGCGATACTGGTGCAAGAAGTGCATTGCATCGAAAGACTTCACGATGGTCACTTTGAAAACAGTCTGCAATTAGTGTTCTCCAAGCATTTATTCAGTTGAGTCAAACACCCATGCGAAAGAGTGGGTATTCTGGGCCCTCTCTCTACAAATGTGAGGTCACCTTCCATATTATAAAAAGCTTTATCGCCAACGAGCATGGGTGAAGCAACTGGCACGCACTTGTAGGTGAGGTGCATGCTAGTTCACGAAGCGGTTTGGCTGGTAGGAGCTAGGAAACGGAGGGCTATATCTAACCTGGCGCCAGTTACATGGTCGGGACAACGGAATGATTTCATTGCAAAAATTGACTATAATAAAGAGGAATGCCCACTACTGCACTGACACGACACGTTGGCACCAGGCTCGAGCTTGGACTGCCTGGTTCCTGCTGCAACGCCGCCCGTATACCCGGCCAGCTCTGGCTTCTTCTGTCTCAACTCTGCTACCACTGTCGACCTTGTACTTACATTACATTTTGGAGGAGAGTGCTTTGGTTTTCCCCGGCCCTAGAACTGCGTAGCTGAAAGCTGCCGTCCGTCGTGCCTGACGACGCTGTCTTCACACTCCCACCGGCTTCGCCACGCAGGGGTTGTCCCGGTGCCCAGCTCTTGAAAGAACCCGATATCATCAGCAGCATTGACGAGAAAGACGTTGAAGATAGAATCGGAATCATATGAACAAGCCAGCGCTACCAACAAATGTGGTGATGTCATGAAACTCGGCAACGTGATGTTTTATTTAATGAATTTCGCGAAGCTGTGGAACAGAAACCACGTGGCAGATATCCCCTCTTGGATAACCTTCAAAACCTGCACCGCAGCTGTTTTTGGGCCCCCTGGGGTGCACAATGCAACTACGCCTATGAAGCTTGTTCTAACAAACTGCTGAGACATTCACCAGTTACATTGAGGACATCCTCGAACTCTGCCGGCGTGTCGAACCGACGATGGCGGAAACTGACAAGGTATGACACATCATGAAAGGCATTTTTGATGACGCCTTGCTCTCAAAGAACCCTGTCACTGTGTCTGAGCTCATCAAGCTATGTTAGAGTTTCGACGAGCTCCAATGACAGGGTGTTCACACGCGACGCCTTAACGTCCCGGATGATGCCCTCTCAATCCTGACTACCATCTGTGACCTTCAGTCGCCGCTATCGCAGATCAAAGAGTTTGTTCGTGCTAGGGTTGCTGCTATCAACAGCCAGTCAGCCACCGTCACCTCTGCCAGCAAGCATTCGCCAGGTCATTCATAAGCTTTTCCATCTTCCCGCGATATTTCATCGTTGCCGACCCCTGTTGCCTGAGCCGAAGTGAATGCACTTCTAAGCTGTGCTGAAGCTGTCGCTCGACCACCTCTTCAGACCAAGTCTATTACCAGAGCTACCATAAGCCACTCACTACCATCAGCCATGCTGCTGTGACCCACTCCTCGGTTCGCTCAGCCAAAGTCAATCTAGAGTAGTGGACAACGGCATACACTCTACAATCGGTCAATATGCTTTACCTGTGGCCTACCTGTTCACAAAGCGCGATACTGCCGTCGGACCGTCCAAGTACATTACCAGAGCTACCACCACAGCTTCGAACCTGCCCCTTATGTACCACCACACCCTTCATTCGCAGGCTCTCAGCCCCCCTACCAGATGTCAGCGTACGCCGACCACCACCCTCCTGTTAACCGCTCACCATCGCATCGACGCCGCTCGCCATGACCAATGCATCGTCGTCCTTCATTGCCAGAGAAGGAAAACTAATTTCCGGGGTTCCAGAGGCAGGAGCTGCGTTAGTAGCGAAAAGACCAAGGGATGTCTCTTTACTAACTAATGTTGACGTATATGTGGAAGGCGTCGCTGTACTCACTCTTGTCGACACTGGTGCCGCAGTTTCAATGATCAGTGCCAGACTCTGCCGCTTGGTAAAAAAAAGTTATGACGCCACTAGCAAGTATATCGCTACGCACAGCGAGCGCAGAGCACGTCACGCCGGCCGCTGCCTGTAATGCTAGCATTGCGTTTGATGGCCTTATCTATGTTGTCGAATTGCTAGTGTTGGATTCCTGCTCCCATGACCTCATTTTGGGTAGGGACTTTCCGATAATAAGGCCGTCATTGACTCATCTCATGCTGAGGTGGCATTTGAAGTGTTTGACGACACTCCGTTATATGATGCTATTGAAACTGGGCACAAACTACCTGTTGCTGATGACGTTACCATACCGCCGCACTATTTCGCGCTTCCCGTGGTGTCCTGTAACTCGCTCTCCGAGTCGAGTGCCCTTTTCACGCCATGTGCCGTTTCATTCATCGCAAGTATTCGCCGCAACCTTGTGCCCTTCTGCAACTTCATGACAGCATCAACAGACTGCTCATCTCGAACCTGTTGTCATATCCTGTAACATTGCTTCAGGGTGAGTGCGTCGGGCATGTTTACAGTCTCGACCCTTGTGCAATTATCGACATGTCGACTGGTCCTTCAGCCGAACACGAAGTCACCGAAGTGACCTGTGCCTCTTCGCCGCAGACTAATAAGCCTGACGTGCTGAGCAGCTCTATCGCCGACACGTTAACCGTTTCGCAACGTCCTCAGCTTCTATGAATCCTGGTCAAGTTCCGTTCTTCTTCTGACTGCCAGAATACGTTCCTCGGCCACATGTCAGCTGTGAGTCACCGAATCAACGGGTACCAACGCACCATTGCGTCAATGACCCTATCGCGTATCCCCAACCGAGTGCCAGGTTATCGATGACCAAGTAGCTGACATGCTCAAGCGTGGCGTCATCCAGCCTTCGAATAGCCCCTGGGCATCTCCTTCAGTCGTTCTCGTTAAGACGAAAGACGGGTCAATTCGCTTCTGTGTTGACTACCGTCGTCTTAACAAAATATCTCGAAAGGACGTTTACCCTTTACCGAGAATCGACGATGCCCTTGACTGCCTCCGAAATGCGGAATTCTCTTCTATTGACTTACGGAGCGGCCACTGGCAAGTCCCTCTGGCACCTTAAGATCAGCCTAAGGCGGCCTTTGTTACACCTGATGGCCTTTACGAATTCTGTGTCATGCTTTTTGGTCTTTGCAACGCGCCCGCAACATTCGAGCGGATGATAGACAATCTTTTGCGTGGCCTTAAGTGGAAAACATGCCTGTGCTGCTTAGGTGACGTGGTTATATTTTCACTAAATTTCTAACGCATCTGCGTAGGCTAGGCGAAGTACTACAGTGCCTAAGTGACGCTGGTCTTCAGCTCCACCTGAAGAAATGCCACTTCGGCGCAAGTCAGCTCACCATTCTCAGCCATGCTGTCTTAAAAGACAGTATTCTTCCTGACACCGCCTAGCTTCGGGCAGTTGCAGATTTCCCTAAACTTGCGTCTCCGAAGGAACTACGCAGCTTTCTTAGCCTCTGCTCGTATTTTCACCGCTTTATTCGGAATTTTGCGCTAATCTCCGCCTCTTTGACTGAATTTCTACGGAGTGGCTCGAAAAGCTACGCTTGGTCACCTGCCTGTGATGGTGGCTTCGAAAAGTTGCGCCACGTGTTAACCTCGCCACCAGTCTTGCGTCACATTCACCCGACTTCCCCGACTGATGTACACACCGATGCCAGCGTAGTTGGACTCGGTGTCATGCTCGCGCAGTGCAAATCGGGATTCCAGGAGTACGTAGTGGCATACACAAGCCGTACCCTCAACAAAGCGGAGAAGAACTATTCGGTGACAGAGAAGGAGTGTTTGGAGATTGTTTGGGCTCTAGGCGAATTCAGACCGTGCCTATGTGGTTACCCGTTCGACGTTGTCACCGATGACCATGCGCTTTGTTGGTCATCCACATTGAAAGATCCCTCCGGCCGTTTATCTCAGTGGGCTTTGTGGTTGCAAGAGTTTAACATGCGTGTATACAGGTATGGCCAACGTCACTCTGATGCCGACGGTCTATCGCGTTCACCTGTCTCCTCCGAAAGCTCTGCATGTCTATCTGCCGTGGACGAAATGGTTGCTTTCCCAGCAAATTATGACATGGCGTCTGAGCAACGTAAGGGTGACTGGATCAGCGCTCTTTTGCGATTTCTGCCAGACACGTCGACTTTTCCATCTTTTCGAGCACTTTGAGATCCGTGATGGCCTCCTTTATTGCAGGAATTACAAGTCTGACGGGCGAAAGTGGTTACTGGTCATACCTCGCCATATTCGTGCTGCAATATGTTCAGCTTTCCACGCTAACCCTCAGTGTGCACATGTGGGTGTCTTCAAAACATACGCTCGGCTTTCCTCCCAGTTTTATTGGGAAGACATGTACACCTTTTTGCGCAAGTACATTCAGTCATGCCCGCAGTGCCAACGACGCAAAGCTCTCCCTCAACATGCCTCTGGTCCGATCCAGCCAATCCCTTGCCCAGCCAGGCCTTTCGACAACACCGGAATCAATCTGTATGGACATCTTCTATTCACGGCTTCCGGAAACCGTTGAATCATTGTCGCTGTCGACTACTCGACGCGATGCGCAGAAACAACCGGTTCGCCTGCTGCCACAGCACGCGACGTATCATTTTTTCTCCTGCGGAACTTCATTCTCTGTCATGGCGCAACATGTGTACTTCTCAGCGACAGAGGACGTGTGTTCTTTTCTGAAGTCGTCAACGCACCCCTTGCCGAATGCCGTATCATTCACCGGACTACCACCGCCTACCTTCCACAAACGAATGGCTTGACGGAAAGATTCAACCGTACCCAATGCGACAAGATATCAAAGTATGTTGCCTCAGACCCCTCCAATCGGGACCTCATTCTGCATTTCGGGACGTACACATGTAACACTGCTCCACAGGTGATTACGGGCTTTTCGCCATTTTTCTTGTTATATGGCCGAGACCCTTCCACCACAATAGATACCATTCTGTCCTACTACCCCGATCCCTCCGAGTCTATGCCCATCTCTGAAGCTCCTGCTGCACTGTAGAATGCCGTAAGCTCGCCTAGTCGCTCACAACCATTGACCAATGGAGACGAAAATCTCGGCGTGATGACAACCACCCACCTGCTGTCCCTGCAGGCCCTTTTCTCAAAGCCTGTATTGATATACCAGGAACCCTACCGTGCTGTCTCGCACACTTCACCTGTTAACTACATCGTCGAACCTTTTACGCCATTCACAAACCAGCGCTTTCACAGTTGTGAAACCTTTCACGTACGGCGGTTGCAACTGTATTACCATCCGCTCGTACTTTGTTCTCCGCGAGTCACCAGGATGGCTTCTTTTCTAATGGGGGACGAATTGTTATGAAGAGAAACGCCAACTACTGCAGCGACATGGACACGTTGGCGCGAGGCGCGAGCTAGGACTTCCTGGTTGCTGCTGCGACGCTGCGCGTATACCCGGCTTGCTCTTGCTTCTTCTGTCCCGACGCTGCTATCGCTTTTGATCTTGCATTTACATTATAGAACAAATATTGTTTTAGAGTCCAGCACAAATTTCGATGAAGACGAAGACAAAAAGAAAAGCTTTCAGAAGGTGTAACTACAAAAGGAATTCATTTCAAGACGGTTACCATACATCAACATAGAATAAGACATCTTAGATATGCTCAGACTCAGAAGCATTGAGGCAATAGGGCTCCTTCTTTGCTAAGGATATTAGGGTGCACTAACTTAACCCTGACTTGGCTCATATGGCGGGAAACTCAGTGATAGTTATATGTTTGTGTTTAATTTTGGAGAAATGCTCACTAAATTTGAAAAACAGCGTCAGGCGGCGCAATATGCGTCTGTGTGCCAATATTTATCCCAACAAACCTTGGCGAGAAGCGATGCTATGCTGTAGTAATTATGGCGCTAGGCTGCTGTCCTGAAAGTCGCAGGATCTACGGAGGTGGCATTCCGAAAGGGGTGCTCGTAAATAATTCTCAAAAGTTCATAATTTCTGCAGTCCTCCTGTCGAAGTTCTTCGCTATATTATCGTCTTTTTGCGACGCTAAATTCTAACAAATATAAATTATGAGTCTAGAAGCGCGGCTAAAACGGTTGAGCTCGCGCGTGCCTGAAGATTTACTGGACGGCGCGACAAAGGACTTGCCCCAAGAGAGCGAAGATTCGCCCCTAAAAATACACGCATCACAACGAATCGTTTTGAGTGGGGAAGTTATGGTATCGTATCGGTGGGCAACAATACGTATTCCGAATGTTACGTCATATATTTCAAATTGAGTTGTAAATAACATCGAATCGGAAATCGAATGTACCTCGAATCGTAAATGTATTTTGTGTTCCAGTCATGTTGGCCAATTCAACGAGGATGTGCAATACATCTGCAGTGTACAATATGCCTAGAAAGTGCTCGATATGTGCCCTTGTGCTTCAAGATTATTTAAGAAACCTCGACATCTAGGCACATTTTACTACAGATCAACTTATCAAAAGTCATCGCGATACGTTATTTTCACCGTGAGGAGCAACCCTACCTCATTGTATAGCCTGTGCGCACGTTGAAGTATAGTGCAAAACCCTTTTTTTTTTTAATTTTAGTGATGTTTCAATTATAGCAGCGGTTCAAAAACGTGGTCACAGCAAAAGACAAGGTTAGGTCCTAAAGAGCTACGCCACAAAAAGCTTCTTTTTGATGGTTGCCTTCGCCTAACCCGGTAGCTTATGGCTACTATCACAGGGGCGAGTGCACTGACACGAGTAAATTACGTAAGGAAAGCGCGGACCTACCTCACAATTTGTGAGCCTGTACAAAGGCGGTTCGATGGGTTCACACGATCTGATGTCTTCAGCATCCGCTTGTGTATGATCCCATTTTCCTTCGGCGGCGCGAGCACTAGTCGCTGCCACTGCCGACTGATCGACGCTTCGCCCCACTCATCATCATGCACTCCATGGATATCCTGTCATTTTTTAAAAGACGATAGTCTTTCTTGGGGACCTTCGACGCAAAAACTTTGGTCTGTCTGTCTGTCTGTCTGTCTGTCTGTCTGTCTGTCTGTCTGTCTGTCTGTCTGTCTGTCTGTTTGTCCACCCCTAATGGAAACCGGGTACTTTAAACAGCACTAGCAAATACTTCGAACGGCCGACCCCATCCGCATGCCCACCAATGTTGCTCAAGGATCAGCATTCATAATTGTGCGATTGTCAATTAAAAAGCAAACATTGCGCATATCTGAGGCACCATAAAAACACGTATATATTCCGCATTTGCGTCTTTTACTAGAAAAGGCATAGATAAGTAATTCTAAGGACTGTAGCGTTTATCACGCTCCGCTGACCATGCAACGCTTGCACGAAGAAGCGAGTGTTTCGAACGCTTTGTTAAGACGACACGGTGGTGGCACCTACCCTTCGCCTGGCGTTCTACACCTTATCACCTCTGAGACAGGCGTACACGCCTGTCTCAGGACTGCGCGCTTTGTTTTTCAAAAAAAACAGTCAGATGGTGCTCATGTCTCACGTGTGACGTGGCTTGATGCGCTCGTTCGCCTCCGCTGCACGCTCGAGGCACTCTAACGCAGCGCCTCCGGGATACCATTCACCAATTTTCTAGCGCAGAACATCTGTTCTGTTCTGTTCTGTTTTAACTCTTTTGCTGTGGAGAGGTTGAGGTGCCTATTGTCTCAGCTACTCCATATCACAAAGTTCTGCAGTGAAAAATAAAATAATAATACAGAACGGTACCCAAAAATTAACAATACGAAAAAAAAACACATAATAGGACACTGAAACCAATTAAAATAACATGCCAATACGCAGTTTTCTTCACGCAGTTCATACAGTCATAAACTACTTACACACACACACCTTACTAATCTAATGTCAGTATATACATGACCACATTTTACATAATACGCATCTCTGGCTGTCAGTCATAGGCGCTTGTCCAGTCCGGTCTCCACTAAAAAGTCTGTCAGGAAGACTATTGCCTTTTTCTGGAGAGGCATCTCAGGCCATGGTCCAAGTAGTTTCTTTATTGTGAGGGGCCGTCTGTCCAAACTTGCTAATTTGTTCTTTAATTTTTCGCTTTCGTTCGCGTATTTAACGCACTCCAAAAGAATATGGCAAACATTTTGTTCTGCATGACCACAATGGCATTCCGGTGAGTTGGATCGATGTATCTTGTGCAGGAAGCTGTTTGTGTATGCTTCTTCCAATCTAAGTCGGTGGATGAATATCTCTAGGTGTCGTGGGAGGTCTGTCGCTATGGAAAATTTTCTGTGTGGATCAACTTCATGAAGTACCGTTTCCTTTGATTTAGGGCTCTCAAACCACATCTCCATCGAACAATGGTTAGCTCCTTGCGATATAAAATGTCGAATATCCGCCCCAGACATAGGGATTGTGCAATCCCGTCCTTCCTTCAATGCTTTCTTCGCGAGACTATCAGCATCTTCATTTCCCTTTATTCCAATGTGGCTGGGTATCCATTGGAATACGATCGTGTGACCCTGCGATAAGGCATATTTCACAGATTCTGCGATACATTGTGCTATTTCACCATTTTTGTAAGGTGATCTCAAATTTCTGATTAGCTGAAGAGCAGGTTTGCAATGAGTGCATGTCACCAATTTTCGTGGCTCGGGATTCTCGCAGATAAGCTTAACTGCTTCAAAGATAGCCACCAATTCTGCTGTCGTCGATAAAGATTTGTGCGATAATTTGTACTTCTTTTTCTGAATTTCGGGTATAAAGACCACGCAGGCTGATGCTTCTTCTGTGCATGATCCATCTGTATATATCTTCGTTTTTTCATTATGCATTACATGAAGCTGATGAAGTACCAACT